>CM065480.1:28111128-28384652 GCA_032873175.1 Leptopilina drosophilae
TACCGTTATTTCTTCATTACGAATCACGACATCAATAGAACAAACTTAATTTGCTTCCACGACACATTGTTTATTTACTCGCGGTCTATCCTCGATTCCCTCAATTTCTGGAAAAGATTCCATTGGAAAATTATCGGATTCAATAAACTCGAGTGAATTTCCGACTCTCACGTAAGTTAAATCGAACAACTCAGTGAAATTACGGCCCACCATTACATCAAATGCTTGCACGCTATCCAGAACTACTCTAAAACAAACCTCTCGAGGTTTAAGATTATCAACTCGCAAAATTCCGTTAACAACCCCGACCGATTCGACGAGATTTCCACTCACTCCAAATCCCTTTAATTCAATCTTTCCCGGCAAAATAAAAAATCCAGCCCCAACCGCAACACCTAACTTAATTGTGCACACGGAACTGCCCGCATCGACGAAAGCACAAATAGATTTATCATTTACATAAATTTGTTTAATAAATTTTTTTAATGAATAATCATAACGTTTATCACATGCCAAATTTAATTCTTCTTTTACCTTCGTCTTAGCATTGGTGAGAAGCCTGCATCGGTTGGCCTTATGGCCTGGTTGATCACACTTATAACACCTTATTTGCATTGGTGCTTCATTACATGATTTTATAAAATGACCACTCTTACCACACCGATAACAAACACGATTACTATTTTCACTCTCTGGATGATGTACCGCATGCCTAGCCTCCGAAGTCGTCCCACTCCTTGATGAATCCGTCGCTACCGTCGTCTCAACTCGTTGTTTTCTGGCATTAAAATTGGAATGATTGGCTCTGGTTTTCCCACTTGAAGTCCCAAAAGAGCCATTCTACTGCCCGAAAAGTTCCCGCCTCTCGGAATCGTCTCTCTCGTACTCCTCAACAGATCGTAACAAATGATCCATATCAAAAAAAGACTTTGCACGGATAAAGTCACTTAAACTTCGAGACCTGAATTCCATGCATAATTGAGCGGCTGGATTCCATAAAGGCATGTAAATTTTTTCGGCCGAAATCGAAGACCCCTGGAAACTCAAAATTCAACTTCTGAATTTAAATGTTTAAAATATATATAATATAAAATATAAGGATACATATATTTTAAACATTTAAATTCAGAAGTTGAATTTGAGTGTCTAGTATACACGAAAGTACCTCGGAAAGTGTCCCTAAACGACAACCAGTCTTAAATCGTTTCAGCGCGTGCTTCATACCAATGGCGAGCTGAGGCTCTTAGATGAATTCTGGCTGTTTCAAAGGCCATGCAGCTGTCCAGTGGTGTAGCATAATAAAAGAATCAAATTTTTCTATACAGATTTTAGCTTTCTCTGCACCTTCAGTTCCCTCGAAATCATCAACGCTGCGAACCTTGTCCACTTGTTGCACGGTTGGGTCCCTCACTGTCCCCTTACCAGCAACAAGCGTATCGCGCACTTCAGTGTTGAATGAACCCGTGGTTAATCCTCTGTTCATACCCCTCAAGCCCTTACATCAACAAGGACCTGAAACCCCTAGGGAGAGAATATTGAAGAAGAATGTTTAAACATTTATAAGTTACAATTGTTACAATTTAAAAAATTTTTTTATTAATTTACTTGGCACAATCACCATATAATTTTTTACAATCTCTTAGATACTAACATATATTTTTGCCAGCTTGATCTAAAGGGCACTTGATAGTTAAAATTTTAAAAAAACCTTATTTTTTGCCGTTAAAATGTATAGGCTCTCATGAGATACTATACATTTTAATAAGTTTTTTTATTTTTACTATCAAGTACCTTTTCGATCAAGCTGGCAAAAATATATGTTACTCCTTGGGATGTAAGAGAATGTAAAAAAAATACATGGTGATTGTGCCAAGTAAATTGATAAAAAAATTTAAAGAAAATAAATAAAAAAAATTTTTACCTCTTCCGCTGCAAAAAATTTACCACAAAATATTTTTTAAGTGCACTTTTGCTTCCTTTTTAACATATTTCTTGGAGGGCTTTAACGGCTTAGTCAATTCAGAGAACATTTAATTTTTTCAAAAAAGTGCCACAAGTTTTTTAAAAATAATTTTTTCGAGTTGATACTTGGGGAAAAAAAGTTTTATACAGAGACTAATTAATCCTGAAAATATCGTGGAAATTTTAGCGGGGGCCGCAAAACAATGCTTATCCGGCTACGGCCTTTAATTTTAAATAGTCGAAAGATTGAATTATTTATTTTTTATTAATTTATGACATTTGTTCTCAAGTCTCCATAGATGGCAGTGGCTTAACTGAAACTCGAAAGTGACATTGATCTCTGTAGGTATAAGAGGCGGACTGTATTCATATTTTGTTTTTCGCAAAATATATTTTGTAAATATTCTTCTTCAAGAATCCACCAAAAAATGCAACAAGAAATCTAAAAAATAATCAAGTTGTTCGTATATTAGATTTCGTAACAAATGTTATAAATTAATAAAAAATAAATAATAGAGTCTTACGACTATTTAACATTAAATTTTTAAAAATTAATCTTTTAAAAATATTCAATTTCTATTTAATTTAAATTTTTTCAAAATTAATTATTTTAACTCATAATTATTGTTCTTATATAGAACTTCAATCTTTCTTCTTCAAAATTAGGGGAGATTAATTTATTTATTAATGATAAGTTATGAGTTCTGTAAACAATAAATATTGGTTTATTAAATAATAAGTATAGGTGTCAGGAATTGCAACTGTGAATTTAAGTAATATTTTATTAAAAGAAAATTAAAATGTAGATACAATTTTTGATGTAACAAGTTTTATTATTGATAAAATATAACAGATGAAATTCGAAATTTCTATTTTAAAAATAAACGATGATAAAACGTTAACTGAACGAAAACAACAAACTAGATTTAAGTCTTTTTTTAGCCGAAGAAGACAGCGAGAAATTTTGATTATTTGTTTGCGTTGTTTGTTATAACCATTATAACCTAATAATCACTAATAATGACTGATATAGACATGATTCCGCTCAATGTCAGCAACAAATATTGATAGTTTAGCGCCACCTATTTAAAAAAATCGTCACAAATCGTGAAATGCGGGACATACAAAATGAGCAATTCCATGTGAAATGATCGACTATTTTTTGAAATTGTTAGCAATTTTTTGAAACTTTTATTAGTTGTAACTATAAGGATAAGATAAATGATAAAGTGAAGACGATTTTGAAAATTTTGAAAAAATTTTGAAAATATTCAAATTTGATAATTTATGTACTAATTTTTTTAAATGAAGATAACTTCGGTTATTTTCAATATTTTTTGAAGATTTATTTTAAATTTCTCCGTATAAGTAGTACTTTTTTAATACATTATTTAGAAAAAAAATTTCATTAATTATTAAAAATTTTTCAAAAAAAAATTTTTTTTTAAATTTTTTGAAAAACAAAAAAAGTCTCAAACGATTGTTTCAAAAAGTTGAATAATAAAATTTGTGCTGAATTGTGCTTAGCGAGCACATTAATAAAAGTCTATAACAATTTCACATCAGGTTTACAACAGTTATATCTTATACATTGCAATGAATAGAATTGTTTTAGTTAAATTACTATTATACCTATGAGTGATTTTAATATCATGTACCTGCATACTAAAAAAAAATATTGGCCCACAATTCCCAGAATGCTTTTATTTTACAAAAAGCTTTGTATTTTTTTTATTAAAATTTCATGCAATTTTTTTTGAAGTTCAAGTAAAAAAAAGGAAAAAATATATTAAAACTTTTTTTAACTATGCTATTCTTAAAAGTCCTTGTAAAAACAATAAGCACATGAACGCCCAAAATAAATATTTAAAAATAAAAAAATTGGATGATCAAACTTTAAAATATTGTTAAGTAATGAAGGTAACTACTATTCCCCAATTTCTCCTATGATTATTTTAAAATAATTATTTAACTTTTTGAAACAATCGTTTGAGACTTAATTATTGTGCTAACGAGCACAATTTGGCAAAAATTTTATTTTTGAAAAAGATTCAAAAAATTTTTTAGTCAAAAAGTGTGATTTTCTTAAAAAGTTATTAACTTTTTGAAAAAGTGTTATAGACCTTTTCTATTGTGCTCGCTGAGCAAAATTAAGCACAAATTTTATTTTTTAAAAATTTTAATTTTTGAAAAATGTTTAAAAAAATTAAAATATAAAAGAAACGTTTTTTTTTAATTTTTTTAAAATGTTTAAATTTTTTCCAGCTAAATATTTGTTATCGTTTGCTAGATGTAGCACAATATTTGTTTTTTAATTTAATCAAAATTTTGTTGACAAAAAATGAATTGACGTTGCCAACTTCTTGGGCATGCGTTCGTAAGCGCGTCAGTCTCGACTTCTCGAAAAGTTATCGCGATCTCACTATAAAACTTTTTGGAAAAAATTCTTATTACTTTTGGCTATCACTATTAAAAAAATTTTAAAAATCAAAGGGGGGGGGGTGTTTTTTAAAAAATTAAAAAAAAAATTTTTTTTTGAAAAATTTTTAATAATTAATGAAATTTTTTTTCTAAAAAATGTATTAAAAAAGTACTAGTTATACTGAGAAATTAAAAAAAAATCTTGAAAAAATATTGAAAATAACCGAAGTTATCTTAACTTAAAAAAGTTAGTACATAAATTTTCAAATTTGAATATTTTCAAAATTTTTCAAAATTTTCAAAATCGTCTTTACTTTATCATATCTTATTCTTATAGCTGCAAGGAAAAAAGTTTCAAAAAAATTGCTAACAATGTCGAAAAATAGTCGATCATTTAACAAGAAATTGCTTAAATGTTAAATATTTAAATATTACCCAATAATTCAATAACATTGTTAGGAAATGAATATTATTTCTCTTTTAATAAATATTTTTAATATTAAAAAATTTAAGATCGCCAAAAAAATCGCAAATACTGTTAATACTGATTCGGCTTCCTACACAAATTTAATAAGTGAGCGGCTTTACGCCAACTTCATGTGAGCGACTTTACCCCGAATGTATTTCTCACATTTCAGAATAAATTTAAATAAATCTTTTTGCAATTAAACAAAACTACATATATATTTCGAAAAAGGACATCCTATAGCATAAAAAAAAATTTGTCGAATAAATTAATTCTCAAAAATAATAATCGAAAAACTTAAAAATCCAAAGATCGTTTTTTCTTTTTTGCACTTCTAAAAAACCCGGGTGCACCGCTTACTTTGTTTTCAATTTTCTTCTAAAGTTCTGGTCATCCCACTATCAAACTTATATGATTTTTTCGAAAAAAATGTCAGCTTTCCAATAAAAATTTTTAAAAAAATTAAGAACACTTATTAGAGTAAAAATTAAAAAATAAAATTTATTATTAAAAAAAATGAGGGTAAAATTTTTTAAAATTTTTTTTGTAAAATTGTAAGAAAGTAGTTGAAAAATACTTTAAATTCATTATAAATACATTAAAATCGATAAAGTTTTATAAAAGTTATATGGTTTTGAAAATTTTTTAACAGTGTTACTAAAAATGTCAAAAGTTTTATCCCCACTATTTTCTACAATTTTTTTTAAAGAGTTAATATTTTACAAATTTATTACTTTCGTATAAGACAACAATTTCCCAAAAAATGAAGCCAATTACAAGGCTTACAAATTTGGGCTGGGACGTTTAGGAAATAACGTCTCATATACTTACATAAACACATATACGCAAGCAATACATTGGCTGACGGTGAGGTAGAACGCGAAAGTTCGAGTGTATGTGCGTTCATGCAGGTAGGGGAGACCAAGGAGAAAAGTAACAGAGGAGGAAAGTTAACAACGCTAATATCTTTTAAACAAACTAGTAACTTTTACTTGCGCGCTACGCGCGCCCCCTTTCTTTCTGCTATTCAATATAAAAATATTTTAACATTGAAAAAGTTTCTAACATTACTCGGGGGTGTTTGGGGTCGCTGATTACGAATTTAGTCAGATTTCAAAAATTTAAAATGGCGGATTCAATATGGTGGAAACGTTTTTGAAAAATTTATCGGATTCGTTTAAAACTCGTTACTTGGGGGTTTCGGTGTCGCTGATTACGAATTTGAAGTCAGATTTCAAAAATTCAAAATTGCGGATCCAATATGGCGGACACGTTTTTGAAAAATTTATCGGATTCGCTTAAAACTCGTTACTCGGGAGTTTTTGGAGTCGCTGAATACGAATTTAAAGTCTGATTTCAAAATTCAAATATACAAAAACGTGTTCGCCATATTGCAACCCCAAAAACCCCCGAATAACGAATTTCAAACGAATCCGATGAATTTTTCGGATTCGGATTCAGCAACCCAAAAAACATAAAGTCTACATAGTGAGACCCCCAGGTCAGAACTTTTATTTTTTTTGTGTGGCTGTGTTATCAATTAACTGGTTGATTTACTTATACATCTACACTCAGAAAATTTTGGGGACAATGCTGCTCCGGTAGGTGGCACTGCTGCGTTAAATGAAGAGCTGGAGCGCAACTTTACCTACGATTCCCAGCCGCCCCGGAAAAGGTAAGAATCTGTTCTTATGGACTGTACTCCGTGCACATTGAACTGATCCTTACCTTTCAAAAGTCAGAATCAGCCCCTTGAGGAGTAGATGCTGCCTTTTGCCGGAGCGGCTGGGAATCGTGGACAGAGAGCGCCAGCGACTCCCATGAATTCCCGCAGCGTCCTCAAAATTTTCTCAGTGTACGATCAATTTTTTTTCAATTTGTCCATCCCTTAAAACAGTAGTATACTTTATTATTTTATTAAGAAATGAGGGTTGTGAATCTATGACCTTTCAGGTCATACCACTAACGCTTGGGTAATCCCTTTACGTTCCCCATAACAGTCCCTATATCCGAATTCCTTTCCACAGCAGGAGGACTTCGGCCAGGTTTCTGGTAGCAATAACGGTCTCCCCCAGAAAGAAGTAGCCCGTAATGCGTTCCCGCTCCTTCACAAGTGCGGGGCAGTAACACAACATGTGTATATATGCTTTCTAAAGCATATTTTGGAGCCATTGGTGCTTCATCCCAAATAAAGACATCTATATATTTTTAAAAAGGCCTTCTTTAGATTGAACTTTAATGTTTGAAGATGAATCACTGTATAATGGAACGGATAAACCTAAAACTTTATGAACAGTTTTTCCATTAGGAAGCAGAGTCGCAGCTATACCTGTAAATGCCATGTTGCAAACATTTATTCCTTTACTTCTTAACAAATGCCATAGCGTAATGTATAAAAATGTTTTTCCAGATCCTCCACAACCATCAACATATAAACACTTAGAACTATCAAAAGAAGAATCCTTTAGGGCATCAAGTACATAATCAACTACAAGTTTTTGTTTTACATTTAATTTAGCATAATTATGTTCTCCTATGTTAATATGTTCTGCAATACTTATATCATTAACTTGTTGATTAAGAATTTCATCTTATATATCTAACAATCCCTGAAAGTCAGTTAAATTATATCCTTCGTTAAATGACATTGTTTTAATATTTCTATAAGCCCTTTGTTCAGCATCAATGTCGTTAGTTTTTGAATAATCTTCTGACATTTGACCCTTAAATTGTTCCCAAAGTTTATCCGGTTGTACAGGATGACAATGAATTAAAATTCTTATAAATAATTGGCGAAGTGAATGAGGCATCATCCATAATGCAGCTTCTTCCATTGTTCTAATCCACTCACTATCATCTTCTACAAGTCCTAATGTCAAACAAGCAGATGTAAAAGATTCATGAACAACTCCATTAACTGTTCTCAAACTTTCAAAAGAAGTTGCTCCTTTTACTGTAAGCAATAATAGTCTAAGATTAAATAACTCTAATTGATTTGGATTAACTGAATACATTCTTCCCAAAACTGTTTCTTAACGAATTCTTTGTTTCCATTCAAGAGATTTTGTTACCCATGTATAATGCTCTGGTATTTCTGAATAATAATACTTTTGAGCATTACTATCCCGTTGCTTAAGTTTAAAGTAATCCAGAAGTTTTTTATTTTTATTTAAATCGAAAAAAATACCGTTACTATCTTTTTCTTCTCGAATAAAAACATTCTGTTCATTTGGCAAACGTATAGGCAAGCGATTAACGCTATGACTCTTTTTTCCTAAAGGTTTACTTAGAATTCTCCAAACTGCCTCAACTGGACCAACATATCTATTTTCTTCATAATGATTTATTTCATTATGATTAATAGTTACATCACCATTCGCATTTGTGATAATAATAGATGCAGCGTCATGCCCTTTGAGAATATATTTATATAAATATTTAACAGACTTGATACTCGAAACTATTTCTACATTAATATGGAAATTAAATATTTTTGAAAGTTTAGGACAATACGGAACAACATTAGAATTATCAACAATAAATCCATTTGGCCGTTCATACACTTTATTATTATTTCTTCGACGACAATGAACATAACAATTTTCTTCAATTGTAGTTTCTTCTTGGTAACTTTTTGGAAATTTTTTTGAACATTTTCCATCAATTAAACACCAATCTCCACAAGGACCATGAATATTATTTTGCATTCTTATTTTATGTAAAATAGGATTATTATTTTTATCGGGAATCTCTGCAGAAATATAACGATCAACACTTTCAACTGTTAATATTTTAGAATTTTCTTTCAATATAACTAACAATTGAATGTGTGACAATCCTCGCTTTTGAAATTCAATAACATAAACATAAGATTTGACCTCTCCAAATAATTTATTATCAACAATATGTTTAAGTAAATGTTTTACTTTTAATGCGAATACTCTAGTTACAATATCAGGTCTATCAGCAGTTTGATGGGGTAATAAATTTTCCTGTATCTCTTTCCAATTTGTGGATTAAATTCCTCATCTCTTATAGCAATTTTGTATTTAATATAGGCAGATCTAGAAATAGTATGATTTCTACTTCTATAATCACTATCACTACGAATCATATTAATATTATAACCCTTATTTCCAAGTGGATAAAATATAGGATAAATCCATGGTTCAACATTGGGATCTAAATTGCTAACCAATTTTAATTCCTTTGTAGATTTATTATAAACCGTTACATAAGATTCTTGTATTTCTCCCTCAGAGTTTGTATTAAAAATTGCAGCAACTTCATTAAAACTTTGAAAATTATATCTATTTTTATCAAAACCTTTTTTCAAAGTGAACAATAATTGTAATTCAGGAATTTCTTCATTTTTTGTCGTGCTAATTCAGTTTCTATTCTAATTACCTCTGACATCATCATGTAAGATTTTGTGTATGCATTAGAATTTCTCATAATATTTTCTATAGATTTTAAAATGTCTTCATCCAAATTGTCGTTACTTTTCAATCTGTATCTGATTGATTCCTCAGGGTCATAAATAAATAATTGACCAAAACATTGATCTTCACCTTTAGCCGGATATAAAGCACTATTAATTTGATAATAAATTTGACCTTAAATTTTGTAACAGAATGGTCCTCTTCTTCTTCCATTAAAATTAATTACATTAGCATTTAAAGATGCAAAAGAAAAAGAATTATTGTACAGCCTTATATTCTTTTTAAAATGACCAGATTTTTCATGAAGCCCTTCTAGCAAAAGCTTTAATTCATCTGGATATTGTATGGAAGTCAAAACATCACCTCCATGACTACAACAGTCATTAAAACTAACTTTTCTACCAGCAACTTGTTCATCATTAAAATGTTTAGCTTGACAATGTGTGCAATAATAATTCATTGGACCTAGATAATTTTCAACATTATTTGACTTAAATGTTTTATTATCATCTAAATCTATATTTAATATTTTATTTGGAACAGAAATATTCAAATTTGAATTTATACTATTATTTACCAGTTTTAACTCATTTTGAATTTGATGATTTAATACTGTTTCACAATAATTTCTTTGACATAGAGTATTTTTTGTTTTTGACAAAGTACTTCTATCACTGTTTATATTTTTCAATTTAAGGTTTTGAGCATATTCTATTTTAGATTCACCTTAAAGTTTTTTCTTAGTTGAAGTGTGCACTTCACCTGAATAATTCACATTATCAATTTTACATTTCAGTTTTTGCCTATCACGATAATTTTTTTGAATTTCAGCCCTATTTTGTTTGAGTGTTGTTGACGCATTATTTTTTTCATCTATTTTATTTAATACTCTCGTTAAAGAAATGGAAGTGTGTGCTTCCTCTAAATAATTTGCATTATCAATTTTATGTTTTTATTTTTGCCTATCACGATAATTTTTTTGAATTTCAGCCCTAGTTTGTTTAACTGTTGTTGATGCAATACTTCCCTTATTTATTTTATTTATTATTCTCGGGAAAGAAATTTCTTTCTTCATAGAGTTTTTAGAAAAGTTTGATTCTCCATACTTAAGTTGAATATCTTTTTCATTTAAAAGGCAATTCCAGTCATTCACAACTATGCAAGATCTACTATTAGAAAGTTGTTCAGAGGGAAATTGACATAAACTATTGCTTTTAAACATTAACATTAAATGATTTTTCATATTACAATAATAGTAATGAACAGAGTGGGGCATAATATTAAAAAATAACGATGTTGCGAATGCAATTGCATATACTCCACAAGAAAGACTGTATTCTGGATGCTGATCAACAGTGGTGAAAACTACTGGTGGTTCAAAAGGATATAATCTAATTAAAGAATTTCTTTGATCACGATTTAAACATTTTTTATTAAGACTATCAAAAATGGAAAGACATCTTCCATCATAATAAGTACAGATCAAATAACCAAATTTATAAGATCCACTAAAAAGTATTTGAATGTGCTGCTTATTATTCTCGACTGGAACTATCAAATGAAGTGTTTGTAAACACAAAGTATTTTGCATATTATAAAAAAAATTTGATTGTCTTCCCAATAGCTTTTGAAATTCATACATATGATCATTATTTAGCATTGCTCCTTCAGTGCCAACTATACTTAAATCATGAGTAGTCAAATTAACAGTTTCTCCTTTGTTAGACATTGTTCTTTTAATTTTAGAAAAATATTTACATATATTTCGTTATCCAATATAATCAATTTCCAATTTTGCCTTTCATCCAATTTAACAAATTTCTAATTTTGTATCTTATCCAATTTAACCAATTTCCAGCTTTATTTACCCAACATAACCAATTTCCAAGTTTGCCTTTTAACCAATTTCCAATTGTTTTTAATCCAATTTAACCAATTTATAAATTTTCCTTTTATCCAATGTAACCAATTTCCAAGTATGCCTTTTATCCAATATAATCACTTAAAAAATTTGATTTTTATCTAATTTAACCAATTTCCAAATTATCCTTTTATCCAATAAATCCAATTTTATCTGATATAATCAATTTCCAAATTATCCTTTTATCCAATAAATCCAATTTTATCTAATATAACCAATTTCCAAATTTTCCTTTTATCCACTTTAACCTATTTCCGAATTTGCCTTTTATACAATTTAACTAATTTCTAAATTTTTCTTTTATCCAATATAACCAATTTCCAAATTTGCCTTTTAACCAATTTCCAAATGTTTTTAATCCAATTTAACCAATTTATAAATTTTCTTTTTATCCAATGTAACCAATTTCCAAGTATACCTTTTATCCAATATAATCACTTTCCAAATTTGCTTTTTATCTAATATAACCAATTTTCAAATTATCCTTTTAACCAATAAATCCAATTTTATCTAATATAACCAATTTCCAAATTATCCTTTTATCCAATAATAACCAAATTCCAAATATAACCAATTTTAAATTTTATATCTTATCCCAAATTTCAAATTACACAAAAATTTTAACTTAATTAATTAACACTACATTTATATTCACAAATTTTTCACTAACACTTACTATTCACTAAATCACATTTAACTAATTTACTTAAATATAACCAAATTTCAAATTTTTCTTTTATGCAATATAACCAATTTCTAATTTTTTCTTTTATCCAATATTCCTGTTATACAAAATAACCAATTTCAAATTTTATCTCTTATCCCAAATTTCACAAAATTTTTAAAACTTAATTAATTAACACTATACTTATATTCACAAGTTTTTGACTTACACTTACTATTCACTAAATCACAATTCACTAATTTACTTATTACACTTTATATTCACTCACGTATAGTGAGTGAATTTACTAACAATGATAAATAAAAAAATTTAATTGAATGTTATACGTAACGTATAAGAAACGTGTCACATACACTTAGAAAATATTCTACAATATTATCACTTTCGATAAACTGAAAATTTTGTCCTTATTTGGGGGTAAGCGCTAAGTGTGAGTGCGAGCGAGCGTCCCTTTAAAGACGCATAAGAGTGTCTTCTTTGCACTCATAGATTGATGTATATATATTTATATATATATATATATATATATATATATATATATATATATAGGCCTGTATTCGACCCTAAGAAGGATAACGAACCCTTAAACAATAGCCTTTGTAAGAGGGATTACCTCGGATAACCCAGGTAATATTTTCTTTCTTCCTTCATCGGAAGGAAAACTATAGATAAAAGTCTATTATATATATGAGGCATTCTTTCTCAAGTGGGCCACCCCCTCTCTCCATTACAGATTTAATCCAAAAATCTTTTATAATAGCTCAAATTAAAGGTAAGAATGTCAGCTTTTTAATGCCGTTGGGCCCTTTTTGAAATATTAATTTTCAAATGAACTATAGAGAATTTAATGACAAAAATCACTTTGTCCAATTTTGTTTCATGGTAAAAAACGAAGAAAAAACCAATTTTAAAAATTCTAAAGGGCCTCTAATGTTAAATTAGATGAAAAATTTACAAAATTTCATATTATTTTTTAAAATTAAAAATGGTGAATCCAATATGTCGACCAAAATTTTAAAAAGTTCATAATTTTTGTACAAACTAACCATACAGGGGTTTTTAAGGTCGCTGATGACGAATTTGGTGTTTGTTTTTCAAAATTCAAAATGGCGAATCCAAAATGGCGGACTTAAAAATTAAAAATCAATCGGATTTGTCTAAAATTTGTTATTTGGGGGTTTTTGGGATCGCTGATTACGAATTTGATGTCAGATTCTCAAAATTCAAAATGGTAGATCCAAAATGGCTGACTTAAAAATTCAAAATCAATCGGATTTGTTTAAAATTTGTAATTTTGGGGTTTTTGGGGTCTGAGATTGCAAATTTGATGGCACATTTTCAAAATTCAAAATGGCGGATCCAAAATGGCGGACCTAAAAATATTGGGAATCAATTTGATACGCTTAAAATTTGTTACTCGGGGGTTATTGGGGTCTATGATTAGGAATTTAATGTCAGCCTTTCGGAATTAAATATAACGGTTTCAATAGGGTTGATGTGAAATGAAAAATTATTCAGATTTACTTAATGTTAGTTTCTGTGATATTTTAGGAATCGCCCACTGTATATTGAGTGTTAGAAATTCAAATTTTTTAATTGAATATCGCTGACAAATTGTTTTAAAAAATTGGATACTTTATGTGAGTTCTCCTAGCCTCTTTTATTTGGAGTGCATTTTTATATGTATCTACGTTTCGATATTTTTCATTTTGTGATAGATTATGTTTCTCGAGTTTTTCATGTTTTGTATAGGTTGACGAATATGGTGAATCATTTTCACAAAACAAATTACCTTTATTTATTTTGTAAATCTAAGTTTGTTGGGGTCATTTGAGTATCGCTTTATTAATAATTCGGTTTGTGAAATTACTACAAAAGAATGATTTTTTTGTATTTGTGGAATGGCTGGAGCATTTTTAAATCTTGAATTTAAAAATCTCTTTTTTCTATCGTGCTCTACTTTACTATAGAAATTAACAGATATAGTTTCAAATTTTTCTTTTCCCCAATTGTAAAGTGAAGTAGGATTTAGAATAGCTTCAGTCGGTTTAGCTAACAGACTTTGACGTACAGCTTCCCTCTTAAAAACAGCCCCTACACCATCACAAGCGCCTTTCCCGTGCGCGGTAGCATGAAAATGCCAATCAGCGCTAACACCAAAGTCTTTTTCGTGATTCATTAGGTTACAAATTTGGAATCGATTTTTAAAGTGTTGTTTTGCACCATCGCTGAAGTGAGTAATCTTTTTAACATTCACATGCTTTTTTATTTCAGGTAACAACAGTGTTTGAATTGTGTAAACAGCTGCTGCATCGTGAGTAGTGCTGTCTGATAGAAATACTAAACTTTTGTGCTTTATTTCATGACCTTCCAGGAAGTAATAAACAACTGTGAACACAGTACACTGATCGTTGTTGTAGTGGAATCCTTGTGAAGCGTCTTGAACCACATATTTATAGTTTTCAGCAAAATCTAGTGTGACCAACACTTCACCAGCACAAAGGTTTGCTTTTATGCTTTCAAAATATTGCGCTTGTTGTTTTGATATAAAAGCATGTGGTTTCAATATCAGCAGTTTTTCGCACAAATGTTCAACAAATTCTTCAGATTCTAGAATTTGTGTTTGTAAAAATGATCTGTCGGTTGATGTCCAAGAACTGAATGTTATATTGAAAATATTATTATCGTGTAATAGTTGCAAAATACATCTTGAAACTTCCAACGTATCTGGACAATTTGTGCATTCACCCAAATGACACTCTGGTCTTTCTTCTGCACACATAATTAGTTTTAAACAGTCTTTATAGTCTAAAATCTGTTTTTCCATATTCTGTGTGAGATGTTTCACGTTAATTGCATCTAACATGAGCTTGACATTCTGATGCGATGTGCACACGCAAACGGAATGTGTTCCAGCAGCACCCATGAGTATGCAGTGCTTTGGTCTAAGTTGTGCGAATTTGCTAATGCTTAAGAGGAAATTTTTATTTTCATCTCTATATCTATTAAACAATCCTTTCAAATCTGAAAGCAATAAACGTTTTTGAACTAACTTTTTCCCACCATCAACTTTTACTGAAATCACATCCTTCACTCCCGGCATTATTCTACCATTCATATCATTGTTATAAAAATCATCCACTTTTTGAAGAGTTGAAGCAGGCAATGATTTTCCAGTCTTTGCTGTTGTACTTGATAAAACACCATTTAATAGTCTCATTTGTTTCGCTTTTTTAGCCATCCTTCTGGAACATTTAAATTCTCTGGAAATCTTTCTAATACTCCATGTAGCCGGGTGAATTGTGAGTATTGATAATCTTTTTGGATCATTTTCATCTAAACTTGAAAACTTTTGCTTTAATTCATCCATAAGACTTTCTAATTCAATTTCTCGAGCTGATCTTACATTTTGATGTCTAATATCTGTATAGGTGGAGCTAATAGAAGCAGAAGATGCACTGCTACTTATGCTTACATTTCCATTAAATGAATCATGTTTAACATGCTCTAACTTACCTGCATTGGTATCAATTTCTCTTTCAGAAGCACTGCTATCTATGCTCATGTTGCTATCCCATGAACGATTTCTAACTAAATTAGATGGAGCAGTAACATTACCGTTTTGGTTATTTGTCAATCTGCAACTCGAACAAATTCTATCTGTGTCAGACGAGTTTGGAAATCTTTTTCTGAGAGTAATAGAAAGGAATCTTAAATTTTTTCCTCTATGACCAATTTTTCCATAAGGGTTACAGCAACGGTCTGTTTGCAATTTAGGCATGACTAACGAAAATAACAAAACTCAAACTTAAAAACGAACTATTACTGAATTAAAAACTATTAAAGAAATGCGAAATAAACAATAAAACAATTTTTTTTTACAAAAGCCTGTGCACACTAATTTCTTTATTATATGTTTTTATATTACTAAAAACTAGATGCGATTAAAGAAATACGAAATAAAAAATTTAACAATTTATAAAAGATTTTCAGATGGAACTGTACTGAATCTTTTTCGTGAACGTGCACGACTGAATTAACGAATGTCAATTAAAGACAATAAATATTAACACTTAACTGAAACTTTAACAAAAAATTCTTTACACAGTTGAAAAGTTAAAGCTGTAACACACTATATTCTAAGATAAATTTTATGATAAAACCAGTATACAATTAAAGAAATGCAAAACAAATCATTTACCTGTTTTTTTAATAGACATCTGCAACGAAGCTTTTTCACAATATGTTATCGGCGTGCTATGCGGTGCTATGACAACGTTATAAACAAATGACTAGTTAAAACAAATGAATGTCAGTTCCAAGCATAGCGCGAAACGGAAATTAAAAAATGTAACGAATTTTGAATTCGCTAATAAAACTTAAAAAATTAAATAATTGCAAGAAGCTATAAAATGAAAACTTTACAATTGGGGCAAAGAAAAATTTAAAACTGTATCTATTAATTTCTATAGTAAAGAAGAGGACGATAGAAAAAAAAAATTTTTAAATTAAAGATTTAAAAATTCTCCAGCCATTCCACAAATACAAAAAAATCATTCTTTCGTAGTAATTTAGTAAATCTGAATAATTTTTCATTTTACATCAACCCTATTGAAACCGTTATATTTAATTCCGAAAGGCTGACATTAAATTCCTAATCATAGACCCCAATAACCCCCGAGTAACAAATTTTAAGCGTATCAAATTGATTCCCAATATTTTTAGGTACGCCATTTTGGATCCGCCATTTTGAATTTTGAAAATGTGCCATCAAATTTGCAATCTCAGACCCCAAAAACCCCAAAATTACAAATTTTAAACAAATCCGATTGATTTTGAATTTTTAAGTCAGCCATTTTGGATCTACCATTTTGAATTTTGAGAATCTGACATCAAATTCGTAATCAGCGATCCCAAAAACCCCCAAATAACAAATTTTAGACAAATCCGATTGATTTTTAATTTTTAAGTCCGCCATTTTGGATTCGCCATTTTGAATTTTGAAAAACAAACACCAAATTCGTCATCAGCGACCTTAAAAACCCCTGTATGGTTAGTTTGTACAAAAATTATGAACTTTTTAAAATTTTGGTCGCCATATTGGATTCGCCATTTTTAATTTTAAAAAATAATATGAAATTTTGTAAATTTTTCATCTAATTTAACATTAGAGGCCCTTTAGAATTTTTAAAATTGGTTTTTTCTTCGTTTTTTACCATGAAACAAAATTGGACAAAGTGTTTTTTGTCATTAAATTCTCTATAGTTCATTTGAAAATTAATATTTCAAAAAGGGCCCAACGGCATTAAAAAGCTGACATTCTTACCTTTAATTTGAGCTATTATAAAAGATTTTTGGATTAAATCTGTAATGGAGAGAGGGGGTGGCCCACTTGAGAAAGAATGCCTCATATATATATATATATATATAATATATATAGTAATAGAAACTCCATAGATAACGGCCTCGATAACGTCTGGGTAACGGCGCCGGTAACGGTCTCTCTGGTAACGGCTACCTTTCTTTCTTTCTCTAAAGGCAATGTCAATAAGAATGTCTCTCTTTACCTAATTTGCATATTTACTCGTTTCATTTTAAGGATTAGCGAAAATACAGAGTCTAAATTTTTTTTAGTCAGTTGTACTCCCTACAACTTCTCCGTAGTTGAGAAGGAGAGTTAGGACGAAAGCAACACTTTGTTACTTTCCTCCTAGTTTCAATATATTGTTCATACTTTATGAAATGAGTCAAGGAAATCATTTGTAGTTACAGGTTAACTTTTGTTTGTTAAATGTAATAAATTATAAGTAAATTGACTTTCGTTTTGACATATTAACATAACCTAAAAATTGTTTATTGAACCGGGCAAGTTTAAATTCTGTGTTCTTATTCTGTTTTATTCCATGTTTGCCATAATTGTTCATTTTTGCTTTTAAACTTTAGATAAAGTTATTTTTATGTTTTAAAAGATTAATGTTTTATTTTTAACTTTTTTAAGTGCCAAAAATATGAAGCATTTGAAAAATTTGGCAATTTTTCTTAAGTGGCGAAAGTTATTACGTTATTATTAATTATTAATTTACATTAAAATATAGAATTAGTACTTTTGTTTCACATTTTAATAATTTAATATCACATATACAATAAGATTTAAAATTAAATGATACATCTGTAATATAGATAAGAAGATAATGTCGATGAGACCATAATGTACCAAAATGTGTTGAATATGTATTAAAGAAAGTATCAAATATAAATAATTTGTACATTGAGTATTTTTGTATTTTTCTAAGTTGATAATAAAAATATTTTAAATTAATAATAATCTTAAAATGATACTAGGGGGGCTCCGCCCCCCTGCGCGCTTTGCGCGCCAACCCCCTGATTTTATATTTACTTCTATTTATAGATAATATAAAGATTGTAAAATCCCATCTTATGATATTAGCCATTCTAAAATTTTCAATCTTTGTCATCAATTTTGAAGTAACATACCAGCCTGCAAGTAAAAAAATTTTCTTTTGCATAGGCTTTGACGTCCTATTTCGCGCTTCTATTTGAGGGGGCAAGCTCTGACCTGTAGGTAAAACACAGATCAAATTTTGACATAATGTGAAGGCCCAAATTAAGGCCCCTTTTAAAACCCGTAGCTCAAAAAAATAGGTAAAATTAAACATGTATTTTTATTCGTTATTTATCCTCTTTTTCACCTAGGTCAAAAATAGGTCAATTTTGATATATGCTTTGATTTATGTTTTTGACCTATGTGTCAAAAAATAGGTAAAATTAGACATAGATTTTGAGTAATGTGAGGCCGTTATTAGTTCTCTTTTTGACCTATAGGTCAAAAAATAGGTCAAATTAGACATAGATTTTGGCGTAATGTGAGCCGTTATTAATTCTCTTTTAAACCTATAGGTCAAAAAATAGGTCAATTTTGACAAAAGTTTTGAGGTAATGTGAGGCCGTTATTTATTCTCCTTTTTGACCTATAGGTCAAAAAATAGGTCAATTTTGACATAAGTTTTGAGGTAATGTGAGGCCGTTATTTGTCCTCTTTTTGACCTATTGGTCAAAAAATAGGTCAAATTAGACATAGATTTTGACGTAATGTGAGGCCGTTATTTATTCTCTTTTAAACCTATAGGTCAAAAAATAGGTCAATTTTGACATAAGTTTTTTCGTATTGTAAGGCCATTATTTATCCTCCTTTTCGACCTTATAGGTCACAAAATAGGTCAATTTTGACATTATTTTTGAGGTAATGTGAGGCCGTTATTTGTCCTCTTTTTGACCTGTTGGTCAAAAAATTGGGGTAATTATCCAGATAAGCGGCTTTTCCCAATATTTTTTTATCAATTTGAGTTCAGAATCAAAAGTTCTCCAAGAAAGAAAAACTATCGGGTAAGAATGGTTGTTGATTATCGAAACTTAAATAGTAAAACGGTTAAAATGCATTTTCCGATGCCAAATTTGGATGACGCTTTGGAATTCTTTGTTGACGCTAAATTGTTTACAACTCTTGATTTGGCTAGTGGATTCTTGCAAATTCCGTTATCTGAAAGAGCGAAGGAGAAGGCAGCATTTATTACAGAGTTTCAAACAGGGCAGTTCGAGAGGGTTAATTTTGGTCTATCCAATGCCCCCTTCTACTTTGCCAAGTTGATGAAGGCTGTTTTGGGACGCGCGCATGGCGAAGTGGCGTTTAATTTTTTTGATGACACGTGCATTCCTTTAAAATCATGGTCAGAAATGATACGTAAATTAACATTTGTATTGGAAGTGTTAAAGGACACACGCTTGACACTGAACCTGTTAAAGTGTCGTTTCGGTATGGAGAGAGTAAAGTTTCTCGGATTCGAGGTTGGTGGGGATGGCATTAGACCAAGTCGAGCGAAGATTCTAGCTATAGCAGAATTTCCTGCGCCTAAAAATGCGCACGAGGTTCGTCGCTTTCTCGGTCTTGCCGGATTCTTTCATCGCTTCGTGCCGGCTTTCGCGAGAATTTCTGCTCCTTTGACGGAATTGACTAAGGGAAATTGTGATAAAAAAAGGATAAATCTTTAACGTGGGGCAAAATTCAAAAAGATAGTTTTTCGCAAATTAATGAAAAACTTGTTAATCAACCGGTCCTAATGATTTTCGACCAGAACGCAAAAATACCCGAGTTGCACACGGACGCGTCCTCGCGCAGTATTGGTGGAATGTTGCTGCAAGATAACGGAGCAGGATTGCGTCTGGTGTATGCTGTCAGTTGTCGAAAGACTGACGTTAAGGCAGCTTACCATTCAAGCAAACTTGAACTCATGGCA
The DNA here is from genome assembly GCA_032873175.1 of Leptopilina drosophilae. NCBI lineage: Eukaryota > Metazoa > Arthropoda > Insecta > Hymenoptera > Figitidae > Leptopilina > Leptopilina drosophilae. The sequence continues at coordinate 28,131,338 of CM065480.1, forward strand.
ATTGTATTGACAGTTATGTGTCTTAGACAGTTTTTAATCGGGTTAAAATTTACAGTCGTAACTGACTGTCAGGCGTTGGTATACATGAACGCCATGAAAACAAAGCTCCCTCAAATTGTGCGTTGGTTCGGTATAATAGCCGATTATAATTTTGACGTTCGTCATAGAAGCGGTGACAGAATTACACACGTGGATGCACTTTCGCGTGCTCCGGTCGAACCTCTGGATGACATTGTAGTTGGCAGTATCGTTTTTGTTGTTCAAACGCGAGAAGACGAAATTGTTTTACTTCAACGCTCGGATGTGGAATTATTAAAGAAAATAAATATTTTGCGAAAATCTGAAAACGAGCGTTCGAAGTCAGAGCGAAATGATTTAAAAAATTACGCAATGGTCGATGACATTTTGTATCGTATTGAGATTGAGAATGATTAACAGCGAATGTTATATGTCGTGCCAAAAGCAATGCGCAAAACGATTGTAATTCAAAATTATGATCTGCGAAGTCATGGAGGAGTTGAAAGGACGATGACGCGAATTCGTGAGTTTTATTATTTTCCCAAAATGATGAACTATATTCGTCTTCATGTTAAAAATTGCATTGAGTGCATTCTTGTAAAAGGTAAACCGGGAAGGGAGGAGGGAGAACTTCATCATATTGCTCCCGGAAAACGTCCTTTCGAGACCATCCATGTGGATCACCTTAATCCATTTACTGCGACACCGCGTAAAAACAGATACATTTTTGGAATCGTCGACAGTTTAACAAAGTTTTCAATTATTGAACCAGTCCGAAGTACCGAAGCTGTACCTATAATTACAAAGTTAAGAAAATTTATCGAAAGATTTGGAGCACCCTTGATAATTGTGTCTGACAGGGGATCCTATTTTACTTCTAAAGCTTTTAAAAGCTTCGTTGATGAACATGGAATTAAACATGTACTCAAATCTAGTCGACACCCGCAGGCAAATGGCCTTATCGAAATATTAAAAAGGAGAATTCTACCCGCGATACGGGCAAATTTAAATACAGTTGAGGAAAATAAGTGGGACACTCTTCTCGTGGGTCTTCAACGAGATTTAAACACGTCAATTTCAAAGTCAACGGGACACTCTCCGTTTGAGTCTCTACATGGTTATATACCTCGCTTTAGTGAGGGTTGTACTCGTAGTTTAACCGAAAATGCTGAAACGTATCGCTTGCCAGCTGATTTACAGCTAGAGATTAAAAATCATATTGAACGCGAACAATCGAAATATAAAGCACGTTATGACGCTTCACGTCTAAAAAACGTAAAGTATGATGTAGGGGATATTGTTTTCATGTAGAGCAACCCCGTTTCAACGGGTGATTCAACTAAGTTGTAGTATAAATTCAAGGGACCTTTGGTCGTGTCTAAAGTTTTGCCAAGCGATACGTACTCAATCATAAAACTTAAAAATAAAAATTCGATGCGATCAATGACTACTGCGCATGTGAGTCAATTGCAAATTTGGAGATCAGCTGATCATGTAGCAAGTGACGATGATGAGAATTTTCATTCCGACGATGAATGCGATTCCTGTGTGAGTTGTGATGATTGTCCAATTGGTAATGCGACGAATAAGATTGTAACAACTGACAGTGCTGTTATTGATAAGTCTTTTGTCGACAAGGAAAGGAAATCTCAAATGTGTAATGATGCGATTTTATCAGAGTTTGTGAAACCTGTTCGAGAAAGAAAGCCTCCTTCGTATCTTAGATTTTGACTTTTTATTGATTGAGTATTTTTCTCAAAATTAAAGAAAATTTGTTTTTCAATTTTAAATCAAAAGTAATTTTATGTGAATAACGTATGCGTGTTACTCGAAAATTTCTCTTGTTTTTTTCTTAATTGTAAAGTTAAAAGCGAATTTTTATTTGTTTGAATACTGTGTGACACTTTTCATTTGTGTAACTTTTATCGAAAGTTTGAGGACAAACTAAACTGTAGGATGGCCGAATGTTAACGATTATCATTATTTGATTCTGTCTTTTAACGTATATTTATTGTCATATTTTATTTTTCACGCTATGAAGGTCCCGTGTTTATTTTGAGCCGGAAGGTTTACATTTACGAACCTTTTCGAGAACCTTCCAGAATATTCGAAAACGGAAGTTTGATATTGAAGCGTCTTTTTGACAAAAACGTGTTCTTCAGTTAAGTTTTTCGAGTCATGCGAAAAAGAGGTGCGTTAGCACGGACAGAAGGTTGTCGTGGCGAGTGATCGCGTTTCAGTGTGTGTAGCGAGAATATTTTAAATTAATTGTAATCAACGACGAGAGAATCGGTAGTTAAGTTTAATAAACTTAATATTTTACTTCAAACTGCTTTAAACTTTTATTTTGTCTTTAAGAGCAGATGTTAAATCCTGACAAACAAGCATTTTAATTAATTCTTTAACACTTTATTATTTAAAAAAATGAAGATAAAAATTTTTGAAAAATTTTTTTATTTTTTTCCCTTGAAAACCCAAGGTTCTTGAATAAAGGCTAAAGCTGTCTGCATCTTCGTCAAGCTCTTGGCAAAAACCGCCTAAGCACCTTTACAATGATGCAAATTGATCTGCGTACATTGAATCCCGAAAGCAGCCAATTTAAGGCTGATTCACGGTCTCCTCAGCCGCGTCCTCCGCCGACCACTGTTCAGCAGCTGCGTCTGTCCCTGGCCTCGGCACTCTTAGAGTGATTTAGTCAAGTCCAAAGCACAGTTTAGACTGCCGAGCCTGGAGATCTCCAATGTCGCTCTCCGGTACTACGAGCGCGAGAGTCCAGCCCACAGCCGAAGTCCATCCTTCTCTCACCACACGAATACACCCTCCAATTGGATGTATCCACCACGGTGTTTTGTCTTCCGAGGTTTCTTAAAATAGAGGCCTGGTTCACCCTTGAACCGGGTACCCAGACAACAACTTTCACCAGCTTGATCAGCTGGGACGGGTTCACTACCTTTAGGGTGAGGCCCCCACACCGTTTGTCCAAGTCTAGGTATACGGCTATTCAGCCATTCCCTAGAATCGGAATCCAGGCACTCCACGAAAAAAGCTCCTCTAGTGAGTCTAACTTCCCCAAAACAAGGATAGGGTCTTGCTTCGTCCCCTTCAATCTTCCCATGAATAGCTAGCCTCAGCTGGTCGAGATGCTCTGTTGTCATCACAATCGTGGGATATCCTACCGCAATGATCGCCGCAGAAAGTGACGATCTTGCTATCTGCAAAAAAGATGCAGTCCCCATATATATATATATATATACATCACATCACTGAAAATGGGGTCTTTCTAAAATATCTTATTAAAAAATTAGTATTTTTTGTTGTTAAGGAGTCATTTTAGGCAGCATTTTATACGCTTTTTGAAAATAGAAAGGAAAAATTTTTGTAAATTATTTTTCAAGTTAAAAGATATCGAATAGTCATAAAAAAGTAGGAGTCGCACAATAATTAAATAAAGCTTTATATATTTTCTTTTTTCAATTTATGAGAATCGGATTATAATAGAAAAGTAAAGTAGTTATAAAACAAAAATTTGTTTAACTTATATTTAAAAAGGGAAAGTAAATAATAAAAAAATTAAATTTCCAATAATCATGTATTTTCATATAAACAGGTGCGCAAGAATTGGTTCTAGTCATTAATAAATCATACTGAAGACGGAAATAAGGAAAAATTTAATATATACAAAATAAAGTAATTAAGTTAAGTAATTAATTAAGTTTAAGTTAAGCTTTATTTAATTATTGTGCGACTCCTACTTTTTTATGACTATTCGATATCTTTTAACTTGAAAAATAATTAACTAAAATTTTAATCACTCTCCCCTAATTTTGAAGAAGGAAAATTAAAGTTTTATAAAGAACAATAATTATCAGTAAAAATAATTAACTTTGAAAAAATTTAAGATTTAAGTTAAATAAAAATGGAATATTTTCAAAAGATTAATTTTTTTTAATTTAATGGTAATAGTCGTAAGATTCAATTAGTTATTTTTTATTAATTTATAACATTTGTTACGAAATCTAATATGCGAACAACTTGATTATTTTTTAGATTTCTTGTTACATCTTTTGTTATATTTTTGAAAAAGAATGTTTACAAAAAAAATATTTTGCGAAAAATAAAATATAAATACAGTCCTCCTCTTATACCTACAGAGATCAATGTCATTTTCGAGATTTAGAAAAGCCACAGCCATCTATGGAGAACTCGAGAACAAATGTCATAAATGAATAAAAAATAAATGATTGAATCTTACGACTAGTTAACATTAAAAGGCCGTAGTCTCTATATAAAACTTTTTTTCACAAGTATCAAATCTAAAAAATTATTTTTGAAAAAACTTGTGTCACTTTTTTAAAAAATTTAAATTTTCTCTAAATTGACAAAACCGTTAAAGCCCTCCAAGAAATATGTCAAAATGGAAGCAAAAGTGCATCTAAAAAAATTTTATGGTAAGTTTTTTGCAGCGAAAGGGGTAACAAATTTTTTTTTATTAATTTACTTGGCACAATCATCATATTCTTTACATTTTCTTACATACCAAGAGTAACATATATTTTTTTTTAAAAAACTTATTAAAATGTATAGTATCTCATGATAAACTATACATTTTAACGGCAAAAATAATGTTTTTTTTTTTAAATTTTAACTATCCAGTGCCCTTTAGATCAAGCTGGCAAAAATATATGTTAGTATGTAAGAGATGGTAAAAAATTATATGGTGATTGTGCCAAGTAAGTTAATAAAAAAAATAAAAATAAAAAAAATTTGTTCACTCCTTCCGCTGCAAAAAATTTACCACAAAATTTTTTTAGATGCACTTTTGCTTCCTTTTTAACATCTTTCTTGGAGGGTTTTAACGGTTTAGTTAATTCAGAGAAAAGTAGTAGTACATTTTGGGATCAAATTTTAAGTTTTTTCGAGGTTATCTCAAAACCCTGACGTGATGAGGTTAAATAAACTTCAGCTTCGGTTTCAGCGACCCAAAAAACATAAAGTAGTCATAGTTTGATCAAAAGCTCAGAGAATCAATTTTTTTTGTGCCAGTGTAATTATTGTTCTTTATAAAACTTCAATCTTTCATCTCCAAAATCATTCATTTTAATTGATAATAACAAATGTAACGTATAAAAGTTTAAACATTCTTCTTCAAAATTCTCTCCCTAGGGGTTTCAGGACCTTGTTGTTGGTACGAGGGCTTAAGGGTCTCTTTTCTCATCAGGAAGCTACTTCTCGGTGTCTCTCGTGACGATTGAGGGAGCGAACCCATCAGAATGTGTCGGCCGCTCGGTAATTTCGAGACCATCACTGGGCATAGCTTAGCTCTCGTAAAACTCGGGAGCCGTTGTGGTTCCTGTAGGAAAAGCCCGTCTTCTGCATGACCCGTCCCCATGGGAAGGCTCTGAACGGAGGTATCTTAAACGAGACTCCAAGAAACCAAGCGACCTCTTGGATGTAATTAGCCTTATCCTTAGATTAAGGCTCTCTAAGGATGGACATTTCTTTCCTCCGTACTCGTGAGACCAAATATGGATACTACTAATCAAGATTTAAATTTAAATTCTGAGCACGGAAGTGTTGTAGAGCCTCCTTTGGGGGATCGCAACACTGAAGTGCGCGATACGCTTGTTGCTGGTAAGGGGACAGTGAGGGACCCAACTGTGAAACAAGTAGACAGGGTTCGGCAACAATTGGGAGATCTTGCCATTGGGGGTTAGAGACCAAGTGGAGCTGAAAAGAGAAGGAGAAGGCGAGAAAGGGACTCTAAGAGGACCGGATCGAAACTTGCTGGCCCTTCTCAGGGTGATTCTGGAAGCGGAGGGGTACTATCTGGGGCTCTGACGTCTAAAATGCGGCAGGACTCGGAGGAGGCTTTTTCTAATTAAATCATGACAAAGAAAAGAATGAGAGGACCACATGTGGGGACTGCATCTTTTTTTGCAGATAGCAAGATCGTCACTTTCTGGGGCGATCATTGCGGTAGGATATCCCACGATTGTGATGACAACAGAGGATCTCGACCAGCTGAGGCTAGCTATTCATGGGAAGATTGAAGGGGACGAAGCAAGACCCTATCCTTGTTTTGGGGAAGTTAGACTCACTAGAGGAGCTTTTATCGTGGAGTGCCTGGATTCCGATTCTAGGGAATGGCTGAATAGCCGTATACCTAGACTTGGACAAACGGTGTGGGGGCCTCACCCTAAAGGTAGTGAACCCGTCCCAGCTGTTTAAGCTGGTGAAAGTTGTTGTCTGGGTACCCGGTTCAAGGGTGAACCAGGCCTCTATTTTAAGAAACCTCGGAAGGCAAAACACCGTGGTGGATACATCCAATTGGAGGGTGTATTCGTGTGGTGAGGGAAGAATGGACCAGGCTTCGGCTGTGGGCTGGACTCTCGCGCTCGTAGTACTGGAGAGCGACATTGGAGTTCTCCAGGCTCGACAGTGTAAACTGTGCTTTGGACTTGACTAAATCACTTGAAGAGTGCCGAGGCCAGGGACAGACGCAGCTGCTGAACAGTGCTCGGCGGAAGACGCGGCTGAGGAGACTGTGAATCAGCCTTAAATGGGCTGCTTCCGGGATTCAATGTACGCAGATCAATTTGCATCATTGTAAAGGTGCTTCGGCGGTTTTAGCCAAGAGCTTGACGAAGATGCAGACAGCTTTAGCCTTTATTCAAGAACCTTGGGTTTTCAAGGGAAAAAAATAAAAAAAAAATTTTTAAAATTTTTATCTTCATTTTTTTAAATAATAAAGTGTTAAAGAATTAATTAAAATTCTTGTTTGTCAGGATTTAACATCTGCTCTTAAAGACAAAATAAAAGTTTAAAGCAGTTTGAAGTAAAATATTAAGTTTATTAAACTTAACTACCGATTCTCTCGTCGTTGATTACAAATAATTTAAAATATTCTCGCTACACATACTGAAACGCGATCACTCGCCACGACAACCTTCTGTCCGTGCTAACGCACCTCTTTTTCGCATGACTCGAAAAACTTAACTGAAGAACACGTTTTTGTCAAAAAGACGCTTCAATATCAAACTTCCGTTTTCGAATATTCTGGAAGGTTCTCGAAAAGGTTCGTAAATGTAAACCTTCCGGCTCAAAATAAACACGGGACCTTCATAGCGCGAAAAATAAAATATGACAATAAATATACGTTAAAAGACAGAATCAAATAATGATAATCGTTAACATTCGGCCATCCTACAGTTTAGTTTGTCCTCAAACTTTCGATAAAAGTTACACAAATGAAAAGTGTCACACAGTATTCAAACAAATAAAAATTCGCTTTTAACTTTACAATTAAGAAAAAAACAAGAGAAATTTTCGAGTAACACGCATACGTTATTCACATAAAATTACTTTTGATTTAAAATTAAAAAACAAATTTTCTTTAATTTTGAGAAAAATACTCAATCAATAAAAAGTCAAAATCTAAGATACGAAGGAGGCTTTCTTTCTCGAACAGGTTTCACAAACTCTGATAAAATCGCATCATTACACATTTGAGATTTCCTTTCCTTGTCGACAAAAGACTTATCAATAACAGCACTGTCAGTTGTTACAATCTTATTCGTCGCATTACCAATTGGACAATCATCACAACTCACACAGGAATCGCATTCATCGTCGGAATGAAAATTCTCATCATCGTCACTTGCTACATGATCAGCTGATCTCCAAATTTGCAATTGACTCACATGCGCAGTAGTCATTGATCGCATCGAATTTTTATTTTTAAGTTTTATGATTGAGTACGTATCGCTTGGCAAAACTTTAGACACGACCAAAGGTCCCTTGAATTTATACTACAACTTAGTTGAATCACCCGTTGAAACGGGGTTGCTCTACATGAAAACAATATCCCCTACATCATACTTTACGTTTTTTAGACGTGAAGCGTCATAACGTGCTTTATATTTCGATTGTTCGCGTTCAATATGATTTTTAATCTCTAGCTGTAAATCAGCTGGCAAGCGATACGTTTCAGCATTTTCGGTTAAACTACGAGTACAACCCTCACTAAAGCGAGGTATATAACCATGTAGAGACTCAAACGGAGAGTGTCCCGTTGACTTTGAAATTGACGTGTTTAAATCTCGTTGAAGACCCACGAGAAGAGTGTCCCACTTATTTTCCTCAACTGTATTTAAATTTGCCCGTATCGCGGGTAGAATTCTCCTATTTAATATCTCGATAAGGCCATTTGCCTGCGGGTGTCGACTAGATTTGAGTACATGTTTAATTCCATGTTCATCAACGAAGCTTTTAAAAGCTTTAGAAGTAAAATAGGATCCCCTGTCAGGCACAATTATCAAGGGTGCTCCAAATCTTTCGATAAATTTTCTTAACTTTGTAATTATAGGTACAGCCTCGGTATTTCGGACTGGTTCAATAAATGAAAACTTTGTTAAACTGTCGACGATTCCAAAAATGTATCTGTTTTTACGAGGTGTCGCAGTAAATGGATTAAGGTGATCCACATGGATGGTCTCGAAAGGACGTTTTCCGGGAGCAATATGATGAAGTTCTCCCTCCTCCCTTCCCGGTTTACCTTTTACAAGAATGCACTCAATCACTCATCACGTCAGGGTTTTGAGATAACCTCGAAAAAACTTAAAATTTGATCCCAAAATGTTGTAATCAACAAAATTTTGTATTTTGAAGTCTTACTACCACTACTTTTCTCTGAATCATCTGAACCGTTAAAACCCTTCAAGAAAGATGTTAAAAAGGAAGCAAAAGTGCATCTAAAAAAATTTTGTAGTAAATTTTTTGCAGCGGAAGGAGTAAACAAATTTTTTTTATTTTTATTTTTTTTATTAACTTACTTGGCACAATCACCATATAATTTTTTACCATCTCTTACATACTAACATATATTTTTGCTAGCTTGATCTAAAGGGCACTTGATAGTTAAAATTTAAAAAAAACCTTATTTTTGCTGTTAAAATGTATAGTCTATCATGAGATACTATACATTTTAATAAGTTTTTTTTATTTTTACTATCAAGTACCTCTCCATAGATGGCTATGGCTTTTCTAAAACTCGAAAGTGACATTCTGCTGAGTTTTTAGGCAATATAGATGTTAGGTAACGTTCGTGAAATTAGTGTCTTCCCTGAGAGAAGGCATTAATGAGCACGAGTGTACCAATGTCAAAATTGCAAGTTGTTGGATCGGGCTAATTTTTTCCTAATTTTTAGTACTATGCATGAGTACTTCAACCACCAAGTATTATGAAATTTTATAAAAAATTGTAGAGGCGGGAGGGGGTTGAAGATTTTCGATAAGAATGGACAGTGAGTTTTCTAAAAAATCGTATCTTCTATATAATGAAGTAAAAAAAATAATGACCTACATGTTTTTTGTAGGGTTTTTCCTGCTCTTTCAAATGGTGCAAATTATTTTTAAATTTAAAATTTTACCCTTTATTTGAAGTTTAAAATTTTTTTTGATTTTTTTTCATAAAAGGAACCTTTTTTTGTACGAAAAGAAAGCTTAAGATGTGTACTTTCAATAACTTAAACGAAAAAAATGACGTTTTTTTGTTTTCGAATTATTAATTAATTAATTAATAAAAATTAATAAAAATTGAAATATTTTACAACAAAATAAATTTAACGCAATTCTAAAGTTGCTACTGTAAAGCGTTACAAAATCCGCATCCAACAAGCCCAATATGAATTATTTTGGATAAATTGACGTTTTTTAAATAAATATTTATAAAAATTAATTAACAAATGAATATAATTTATCAAAATAAAGATAAAGTCCTAGTTTTTTTAAACAAATGTATAAACATTTCTATTTTGAAAAAAATGTATTCCAGTTATTTGCAACAATTGACTGTTAAAAAAAACATTCAACATTTTTATGCGTGTCGTGTTCCATAACTCTATAACCAGGCTTCATATTTATTAATATTTTCTACAAAACAATTTTTTATTTAATTTTTACATTTCTGATGTAATAAGAGATGATTTCTTTTATATCTTAACAACTTTTTATTATTTAAATATCAACAATAATTTAATTTTACGTAAATTTTAATAAATAAATTACAAAAAATTATTTAATCATTAATTATAATATTGGATTTTTATAATCAATTTCATGGTTTAATTTTAATTAATTAATTAACTAATTAATTTTATTAATTAATAAATATTAATAATTATTATTTATATAAAAATATTATATTAATATTAAATATTACTTTATTATTTATTATTATTTTTTTTATTATTTATTTTATTTTATTATTCTTTTTAATATTTTTTTCTAGTCGGAAGTGGAAAATCTGCGAATTCAGAAACCTAAGTAATGAATACCCAGGTTATGTGGGGATGACCGCTCTTGTTCTGGTCGACCCACTAAAAACCACTTCCGTCTTATTCTGGGACATCTAAACCACTTGCGGAAATACCTATTGGCTTTACTTCGCAAGTGGAAGTCCTGTCTTTAGTCCTCCCTGTCCCTCGTGTTAAACATTTATTTCCATTAGCCACCAGGGGGGAGTCGCGGGAGTCGCCTCCCGCAAATCGCCCCCAGCGATTTCTCCAGGTTAACCTCTTCTTTCATCCACATCTTTTGTCTTCATTACCGAAGTAATGAAGAACTTGATGTGGCGCCAAGAGTCCATGCTTTGGAGCATAATCGAGACCATGTTATGAGCGGTGAATTGAGTTTTCACCGCGTCAAACATAACCCGTCTCAGCACACTCCATTGCCCGCAGGAGAAGAGAATGTGTTCCACGTCGTCAATTTCAGCACCGCAATACACACATTTTGCCTCTTCTCTGATCTTAAATCTATGAAGGTACTGTCCGAAGCAGCCGTGACCAGTCATTGCTTGCATAAGGTAGTAGCCAACCTCTTCATGCTTTCTTTCTAACTATGTGGCGAGGTGGGAAATCAGGCGGTAAGTCCACCTTCCTTTGGATTCCCCATCCCATCTTGCCTGCCAACTATCGACGAGTCTGATTCTTGCCGATTTGCAGATAGACATCTTCAGACTACTGCTGCTCTGTAGTTCTCGCGAGACCGCACGTTCTTTGTTGATCCGAAAGACTTCCTGTCTTTCTTTTGCCAACAAATCTGTTGGCGGTATACTCGCAAGAACCAGAGCAGCGCAATCAGATACCGTCCTATAGGCTGAGATTACTCTCCGTGAACGCCCTGTTTGTACAGAAAGTAACCAATTTAAGATGCTGCGGGTCGTAAGGGCGCCGGCCCATGCAGGGGCAGCGTTACCTTAGGGGCTTTAAAAGCTCTCCGGTCTGTAATGAGCAAAGCCTAGGTCTTGTCTAGGGCCATTTGCAGCCCATGACGATATAACCAACGCTCTACTCGCCGCAGACTTTCATTGAGCTTTATCTGAAGAAATTTGGTTTACCGTGCTCTACACACCAGAAGTACGTCATCCGCGAAAGCTTTCAGGGTAGTGTCTTCAGGCAGTTCCATTCTCAGGGGTTCGTCGTACATGACGTTCCATATCATTGGACCCACCTTAGACCCCTGTGGTACCTCGCAGGTCATTTCTTCCTTGAGATGGCACACATTGCTTTCGTACACGACCCATCTGTCGCTAAGATAGTTGCCCATCATTCGCAACAGATAAGTCGGTATTCCTTTTTGTCTTAACGACTCAATGCAGATGTCCCATCTCGCGGAATTAAACGCATTCTGAAGAACACTCCAGCTTTTAAACATGCTTAAAGATGCGTCTGCCTAAATGCCAATCTTCTTGCAGCGCGAGGTCTCCCTTAGAATGGGTATATTTTCTCTGCACCGAGTTGCATACCCTTTAAAGAAGTTCACTTTTTCTGCCAGTTAAGTCTCTTAATAAGGCGAGCCTCAACCAGAGATTTTGCCAACCTCTCCCTGTTCAGTCTCCTAAGGTTCCAGGAGGGCTTATTCTTACCCATTTGTAGGCTAATGTATCATCCCGTCTTTTTCTCGGAGACTGAAAACTCAAGGTACTGATGGTCGCTCATGGTCACGTGGTCCAATACCTTCCAATTTCTTACTCTGTGGGCTAGGCGGGGAGATGCTAATGTCAGGTCAATAATAGATCCTGACGCTCCCCGCCTAAAAGTGAACTCTTTCGCCCGGTTCATCACTACCAGGTCATTTGTCGAGACCATGTCCGTGACCAAGACCCCCCTCCTGTCCTGACGCACGGTGAGCTTGGATGAAATTCAACCCAAAAGTCAAGACCCTTTCTGGTTTATTTTTGATATCATTTAAGTGATGTCTAATAATCATTTTAAGATAAAAATTAAAATAATCGTTGGAGAGAAACTCAAATTATATTGATTTTTTAATTTTTTTTCTAGGTTATTGTACATATTTTCTGAAGGATAATGTTTTAAACTATATTTATCGCTTCAAAATATATCTTTCAACATTAAAAAAACATTCTATTTAGTAAAAACAATATTTTAATATATATAAAGCTGAAAAATTGTCGAAAAAGTCGAAAAAGTGGGAATTTTTTCGTTTTTATGAAAATTACTCTTTTATAAGTCATTAAACACTAATATTATGCAAATTTAAATTCAAGTACATAAAATTTCCTGGAAAACTAAGCAAGAAAAACTATTTTATCTTTTGTCGTTACAGAAATACTTTGATTTAAAGTTCGTTTTTAATGAAAAAGTCATTTAAATTTGTCATGAAGTCCAGTTTCTTTGGTAAAATTGTGTTTTCTGGACCTTACTTGAAAATCATATAATAATATGTTTAAAAAAGTTTAATTTTAAAACATTTTAAATAAATAAACTTTTAGTGAACTAACAGAAATCATCTTCATTTATTTTATTCAAACAGTGACTAAGAATGAAACATGAATTATATCAACAGGTTATTTGATTACCATGGAAACTAATTTTATAAGAGCATCCAAAAAGAATAACTCAAAAACTCTTGCAGCGCTAATTTAAAAAAGTGACTTTCGATGCTCAAGATATAAATCAAGTTTATTTATTTAAAATTGTTTAAAATTAAACATTTTTAAACATATTATTATATGATTTTCAAGTAAGGTACAGAAAACACAATTTTACCAAAGAAACTGGACTTAATGACAAATTTAAATTACTTTTTCATTAAAAACGAACTTTAAATCATAGTATTTCTGTAACGACAATAAATAAAATAATTTTTTTTGTTTACTTTTCCAGGAAATTTTATGTACTTGAATTTAAATTTGCATAATATTAGTGTTTAATGACTTATAAAAGAGTAATTTTCATAAAAACGAAAAAATTCCCACTTTTTCGACTTTTTCGACAATTTTTTAGCTTTATATATATTAAAATATTGTTTTTACTAAATAGAATGTTTTTAAATGTTAAAAGATATCTTTTGAAACAATAAATATTGTTTAAAACATTATCCTTCAGAAAATATGTACAATAACCTAGAAAAAAATTTTAAAAATCAATATAATTTGAGTTTCCCTCCAAGAATTATTTTTATTTTTATCTTATAATGATTATTAGACATCTTTTAAATGATATCAAAAATAAACCAGAAAGGATCTGGACCTTTGGGTTGAATTTCTTCCAAGCTCACCGTAGACAGGTCTCTTCCCATTCCGGCGTCTTCCTATTGAAGTTTTCCGCAATGAGGACTAATGATGCACTTCGAGCGAGTCTCGTCTCGAAAAACCGAGAATCTCGCGAGAAAAACAATGAAAACAATTGAATGTGATATTTTCATCTCTTTTCATTTATGAAAGGACAGAGTCTCGTCGTGCATCACTAATGAGGACTTCCCCGTCGAAAGCATTTATGCTTTCTTCAAGAGAGCTGATCTCGGCATCGAACTTTTTAAGGGGATCATTTGTGGAGAAGTAGCAGCTGTATATACGCACACCAGCCACCTCTACCCAAACAAAGCCCCTATTGGTCTCCAAGAAATCACTGACAGCGATGTCCGGGTTGAGCACTTGTATCCCAGACCTTCCCGATGCGTCCTGAAACCAGACATCGCCTATTTGGTTTTACGTGCAGTACCTCCGCATACGCGTATTTCACTACACGGACCTGAAACCAGACAGAGAATTTTGGCTTTCTACACTGCTTACTGAAGATCAGTATATCAGTCTTCCTCTGTCTTGCAGTCTGCATCAGGAGGTCCAACGCGGCTCTTTCTCTTCCAAAGTTAACCTGGAAAACCCCGTATTTTGGTTTTTAAATCCGACAGGATTCCCTAATAAACTGGACAAGCCCTGCTTTCAGGAAGGTGGCTTATTTCCCTTTAATCCCTTGTCGAAGCAAGTCATGCAACGAGCAGAACCCTTACACGACTTGCTCTTGTAATCCAGACCACCACACTTCCAACAAGCATTTCTTCGGTCTGGGCCACTGCAGCCTCGTGCCAAGTGGCCGTAGCAAAGGCATCTGAAACACCTGCCTACTTCCACTCTGGCTCGGACTCTGCAGTTGACCCAGCCAATTCTGATCTGTCCGGTCCTATGTAGCCACTCCGCGTCCGCATCTGACAGACGCAGAATCGTCATCTGTGTTTTACCGTAACGAGTCACTAGCTGGCAAGGTACATCTAAATTGGGCTGGCCCAGAGAACTTTGTACGGCTTTCATTACATTTGATACAACTACGGTTTGGTCGATGTCTACAATTTCAACTGACCTCGTCGAAACCACAGTTGTCACTTCCGCCTGACCTTCTTGAAGGTAAGGCGAAAGACCCTCACAGCATCGGGATATTCAGCATATCCCAGAGACGTCCTGGGGATATCAATTTATTTTCGGAAGTTTGGATATCCCTGGAATATCCTCTGGATATCCATAGACGTCCCTAAGATATCCCAGAGATATCCAAACTTCTGAAAACAAATCGATATCCCCAGGACGTCTCTGGGATATCCTGAATATCCCGGTGCTGTGAGGCAAGGACCGTAGTCAGCTCACTGCTGAACTTTGCTAGATCCTGTCCCTTCTGAAGAACCAGGAGGACTTCGTTCCTCCTGAATCTACAGACCGACAAGACCTCAACATTGCTCTCAGCAGGGCTGACATCTGAGAACATATTGTCCATGATCTTCGCGTAGTCGCCCCCTTCTTTTGCGCATATTTTTATTGCGTCTGTCTCTTTTCTTTTCTTCTTTCTTTCTGTGGGCTTTTTAGGTCCCCCACTGGGTTTTTCCCAATTTTTTCTTTCCCCTTTTTCTTTTCCTTACATTGTTTCTTCCCTTTAACTTTAACCCAGGAATCTTTGTCGGATTCCTCAATTGTCCGGGCCTCATCAGCAGAAGCTACTTCAGCAATCCGCTAAGGAGACTCGGACTCCTTTCCCTTTTTCGACATCCTATCATGGGACGTCGTTGATGCTTCCTTTTTCTTTCTGTTTGAAGCAGGAGTTCCTACTGGAGTTTTACCTTTTGGTTTTAATATTAATATTAATATTAATTTTATTATTTTATTAATCAATTATTATTTTATTATTTAATTATTATTTTATTAATTAATAAATAATTATTAATTAATACATTGCGTCATGTAAGCTCGAACTCGCTCGCTATGACATAATTGCCCAATCCGAGTTCTAGGAATCATGGCATGTAACTCGAGCTCCACTCTTTCCATACAGGAGGTAATACTTGACCAAAATAGGAAGGAATGCGATGCATCGACATAGCGTCATGTAAGCTCAAACTCGCATGCTGTGACCTACTTGCGCAACCCAAGTTCTAGGCATCACTGCCTGTAACTCGAGCTTCACTTTTCCATATATGGGGTAAAAGTACTGACCCATTGTCGATGGATGTGATTCTTTCTTCCAAGCTTAATTATAAATAGATTTATAAGAAATAAGCATAATTCTTAAGAATTGACACCTTTTACCCTTATAATTGTCTACAAACTCTCACTTTTTAACAATTCATTAGTATATAAGCCAAAGCCTTTTCAACAAAAATTGTCAAATGTTCCGTTGCGGTTTTATAAACCAATAGTCATTGTAAAGCGACCCTTCAGTTATACACAATTTTATTGTATTCTTTCTTTAATCGGCAATTGCGGTTTAGAATTGTACTGGATTATCGAGCAAGTCTATTTTGTTTTTGACTTAGAAACCAGTTTCTTTCCGTAAAAGGTGCAAGAAATGTAAATTGACACTTAGAATCAGTAATTTTAAAGTATTAACTGTCGTATTTTGCATGTCAAGTTCATTAATTCTAGTTTCTACTAATTCATTCTTTAATCGGCAATTGCGGTTTAGAATTGTACTCGACTTGTGTGCAAATTGCTTTTCTCACACTTAGAAACAAGTTTCTTTTCATAATAGGTGCAAGTGACGATAAGTAACGCTTAGAAGCGGTACTAACTCATGAACAAATGCAAAAGTTCTAAAGTTGTGAACGTTACACAAGTGTAACATAACAAACTTTCTCAGTTTCATTCAATTGAAACAAAATCTTGAAAACCAAACTTATACCGACCAGCGCTATAACCTTAAATCTACGACTAATCTGTAATCAAAAGTAAGTAACATTTATGTAATTATTTGTAATATTATTATTGAATTATTAAATAAATGTATTAAAAGGGAATATTTATGTGTTGTTAACGCAAAACCCATAGTTTTGACAAGTACAAACGATCCTACATAAAAATAAAGGTCAAGCTTTACCAACTTGACCATAATCAGCCTACCATTCCTCCAAAAAGTTATTAACCTAACCTTTTAACTTTGCCTTCCGCTCAGGATGTAACAGCTGATTTGGTGGCATCGGTGGGATTCGTCACTTTTTTCTTTCTCTAACCGGCAATTCAGTTCGCGTTGTACTCAGTTATTGTGCAAGTTGTCAGTTTTAACACTTAGAATTACAAGTTTCTGCTCGCGTAAAGGAGTCATACGAAACATTATTCTTTTTTTCATAAGGTGCAAGTTAAACACTTACAACACTTAAAATATAGAAAAATTAAACTGACACTCCAACAACATACTTATTTATAATTTTAAAACACTTATATTAAAATTATACAAACTACTGCAATTTGAACTGTTTTTGCGCCGTCCGGCGAGCTTCAGCTTGAATTAAGAATAGTTCACGCCGTCTGGCGGAAACGTTTAAGCAAAGTTTTCATTCTCTAATTAAGATAAAATTGTGATATAATTATTTCGCCGTCTGGCGAATATTAATTAATCAATCGATAGCTTGCGCCGTCCAGCGAACCTGTCATTTTATCTTATTCTTTTACAATTCACAAATATTCCTAAATAATTATAAATTGTTTTTAAATATTTAAATTATAAACATATAAATTTTTTTAAAATTTCAAAATCACAAAATGCCTTTTGGTTGCGGTTAAGAATAATGTGTAATGAAATTCCGACATCAAAGAAAATTAAAAATCGAGGAGGAATAAAAGCACAAAAAAGATTTAATATCGAAACTTCCTTAGAATCTGAAAAATTTGTAGAAATCTTCCATTTGAAAAAGATAATTAAAGAAATTAAAAATCAAGAAGAATTTTTCATCTTTTTCGAAAATTTGTTAAGTAAATTGAACAAATTATTAATAAATAATCATAATAAAACATTTAATGAGTAGGGTAGGGTGGGGCAATACTATTCTTGTTTGTATTTTTGAGTCTACAAAATTTATTTAAAAAAATAATAATAATAATAAGTAGAACCGTTTGAAAGCTTGACTTCTTAGCTACAATTTTGCCATGTATTATTTTGCGGTAGCTCAATTCTGTTCCGAACTACAGCGATTTTACGAAAAAAAAATTTTTGATGTCAAAGAAAACGGGGGGCGTAACTATTCTTTCAGCTATTAATAATATAATACTAAAAAAAATACAATAAATATTGTTTTTATTATCCAAATTATATCAAATTTTTATCTGTAGTTATACAATATATTAAAAACTACTACCAACAGTAATAAAATTTATTATTGTATAAAATATATCAAGAAATAAGAAAACATAAAATGTTTCAAAAAAATTTCTTATATGTCCATTTCTTCGTCGCTTAAAACACAATTGACGCAAGCCCAGTTTAACTCAATTCTTGAACATGTAACGTGTGCCTAAAAATCTAAAAACAAACACACAAAAAACATACACTGTTTTGAAGTTTTTGCTGTCACCAGTTAAAGAATAGTTACGCCCCACACGATCATTTTTTGAAAAAACATTTGTAAAATTTTTGAACAATAGAATATCGAAAATCCATTATGATATTCGTGTTCAGCACTAAATTTGACTTTAGAAAACACTTACCCGAATTTTTTCCCACCGTTTCTCACTATTAACAATTGCAGACTAAATGAGTGAAAACAAGTAAGCGAGTGTGTCAAAATCACATTTGGGTACCTAACTCCTATGATAAATGGCGCCAAAAGCTCAAATTTGGCATACAATGTTTATTTCGCATGACAAGTATACACTGTAACTGTTTCCTCTCCAGGATTAAAGAATAGTTACGCCCCGCGAATAGTAATGCCCCACCCTACCCTAATTATTTTGCAAATCTTGACTATAATGAACACAATTATCCTTACATTGAATTAATTTTAGGCTACTTTAATTTCCATAGTGGTAACCTTAAAATCGATCATACATTATCTATAAATTTGATTTAGCAATCCGCGGTAGCATCATGTGTTTATATTGAACGCTATAATTCAAGTATATCTTGACAAGGTGCAATTCGTACTACTGGTAGTATAATAATAGAATTTAACGATTTTTCTGTAAGATTCGAAGTTGATGCTTTCCAATCTGATTCTGAAATTATCGGTATATTAGGAGCACCATTTCTAGATCAAATTTTTGAAACTAGGTATTTCGAAAGAATTGCCATTATTAATGAAAGAGAAATTTAGAGACGTGAATTGTCAATTCAAAGACGAATAAGGCGTCGTGTAGCTAATTTTTTTAAAAAATAATTTATTCAAAAGATCCTCTATTATTCGTAGAATTTTCTCATGAGTAAACATGTTAACAATGTTTCATTCAATTTAAAAATTTATCCAAAAATCCACATTTCTTATAAAAACTTGATAGACAATAGATGACTCTTTTAATCAATCCTGCCTTAGATATTAATTTAATAAACGAATGTAAACTCACTCCAAATACTGAAATAAAAAGAAACGAAAATACACAATAAATTTCGGATCATTCATTACATCTGGAAAGGCAAAAATAGTTATTGCTAATAAAGCAATAAAATTTAAGACTTTTATTAATCCAAGTCAACCTAAATTAACAGGTATATTAGGATCACCTTTCCTGAATACAGATCCTAGTGAATTTACATTTTAATCTAATACATATTACATTTATTGTATGATAGTATCAACAACAATTTTCATCGTAACCTTATTTTCAATAATTTGTTGGCTAAAAATTTGGTACATAACTAAACACTTCAAGCTCAATAATTCATCAAATATATTTATTTAACCAAACTTATAAATATCATTAAAATTAAAGCCCATTCACGACAACATTGGAATAAAAATTATAACAAAGGATTGTATAATTTAATTGATGAGTTCATACTTTCAGTTTTTACTCAAATATATATTGAGGATATGACAATTTTCGTCTGGGGTTGCAGGAAGCTTTCCTACTGTATCTAATGAAATTTTGTCAAAAACGTCTAGGGGTTGTGTCAGTTATAATCATAGGTTCTCTAGTTTTTGCTCTAACTAATTTTTGTGTTTGAAATGTGGGACATTTTCTTACAAATTCTGTCACTTGTGCTTTTAATCGTGGCCAACAAAACTTCTCACGAATTCTTCTATATGTTTTCACTATTCCTTTGTGTCCTGCTATTTTACTTTTATGAAATTCACTTATGATATCTTCTCTATTTTCTTCTTTAGGAACAGAGACTTGTCCGTAACACATATTTATATTAATATTACTATTATAGAAAACTAATTCAATAATTTGTCTTAGTTCTCCTCTTAGCAATTCATCTGTAAAGTCTCCGTGTCGAGAAATTCTTATTTCTTTTGTCTTGTCATTAGAAAGAATTGTTTTCAATTTCTGCATTCCTAAAATAATGTCATCTTTCAATAGTGGATCATAGTAGTTATCTTTTACTAGTATAGAATATACATTATATCGTCCTCTTGGGGTTACAAGAATTTGTCCTTTTATAGGATTTTTATTTTTTATTTCTTCAGGATCTATTACTGCGATGTCAATAAGTAATCTGCTTATTTGAGTCGTGAATTCGCAATCGGCTGATAGAAAATGAACATAGTTATTTCGATAATAAGTAAGATTTTCTCTGTCACTTGTGATGTTTGAAGATTTATCTGATATTCTTGAATAATTCGAAACCAAATTTGGCGGAATGTTGTTTATAGTATCAAACTTATTCCCTTGTGTTTTGTTGTTCTTGGATTCTTCTTCATCTTCCACTTCTTCGTCATCTTTATTTTCTTTTTTGCTTCCCTCTGCTTTTATTATCTGTGGTTTCGTCTTCTTCATCATCTGTGTCGACATCTGTTTCATATACTGAAGTGTGATAAGGTGTTGACATTGCTTTTGGAGTTTTAAAAATTACTGGTGTGTTGGGTTCTGATGTTGATGGTCGGAAAGTAACATTTTTTATTTTGTTTCTGTCTATTTCATTTTTCTGTAATGTTTAATGTATTGGTTGTTCTGGTTCTATTGTTTCTGTAAATAACTTTTTAATATTTAAATTCTCTGTTTGATTTTTCTGCCACATAGATTCACCTTTAGCATAATTCCAATAAAAGTCTAGTTTTTGTGAAAATTCCGAGTGGTCTCCGGTAATTAATTCATTAGCTGCTTTATCAACTGATTCGTCATTGAAAGGTTGGCACATTTTAATCGTTGTAGTAATCGTCTTGCTTTTTTGCCGTGTTCTTCTAAATCATTCGCATAAACCACGATGTCATCTAAATATACGAATAATTCAACACCTTGAAGTCCCGATAAGACTTGATCCATTAGTCTTTAAAACGTTGATGGTGAGTTCTTCAATCCCATGGGCATTCTTATGTATTCGTAATGTCCGTGCGTAGTGGAAAATGCTGGTTTTGGTCTATCAATGGGATCTAATTCAATTTGATAAAATCCACTGGCTAAATCGAATACAGAGAAGTATTGAGCGCCTCCAATGGTGTTCAGTATGCTAATTATGTTCGGCAGAGGATAAAAATCACCAATTGTCTTCTCGTTTAGCGCCCTAAAATTGATCACTGTTCTCCACTTTTTCTTACCAGTTCCATTAATCTTTTTTGGAATTATAAGCAATGGTGAGTTATATGGGGAAAAGGAAGGTCCTATAGCTCCTTCTGATTTCATTCTATCGATGACCTTATCAATTTCTTCTTTTTGGGAGGGTGAAAATCTGTATTGCTTAGTATGGATTAGTATTTCGTCTTTTGTAAGAATTTTGTCTTGAACCATATGCGTAGGGGTTAGTTGTTCTCCTGGAAGTTGAAAACTGCCTGGAAATTCTCTAACTAATAGTTCTACATGTTCTTTTTCTTCTCTATTCAAATGATCTAGTCTTAAATATTCTAAAATATCTGAGAGTCTGTTTGATGATGGTATGTATTCTTTTTCTGTAGAGTAATCATATGAGTCTTCACCTGGTAATTTATAGAATTCAAAAGGTATTAACTGTTGAGGTGATATATCAATTTCTTGTCTTCAGATGTCATATTTATCGCGTAAATATGGCAAACTCCATCGTGATTTGTTACTACTCCTTCACCTAATAATAATTCTTCGTTGGTTTTTATTAAGGGTAAGTATACTTCTTTTAATTCAGGATTTAAAACATCGATAGGCATAACTTGTCTTGTTCTGGCTTTAATAGTTACACTTTTTATTGGCTTTGTTTTCTGTTAACGCTTCTCTAGCTTCTACTGATTCTTTATCTGTGAAAAATATTGGTTTTATAAAGTCAGAGTGTGTGGCAATAGTATTGTGCCAAAATGAAATTTCAACTTTTTCTTCACGTAGATACTCTCGACCTAGAATACCGTTTGATTCTATAGGAAAATAAGTAGATACTACTTGGAAAGTTATTTGCTTTGTTTTTATTTCTACCTGTACTGTTCCCAATGTTAATAGTTTGATAGGAACAATACCGGCTATGTATATAGCTTATTCCTGAATTATTCTCAGTTCCAAAGATATATTTTCTTCAATTATGTTCACATCAGCTCCTGTATCTATTAATAATGTTGCTGATAATTTTTGGAAAATTGGAGAATTAATTGCTATTAATGGAGATTCTCTGGAGTTTCTGGCGTGAAAGATATGTTTTGTAATGAAAGAATTCTCGCGTTGGCTGAACGCTCTTTGTAATCCTCGCTCGTCGGCGCGTCTGTCCGTTGAGTCGTGTTTAAGTTTAAATTACTCTTTTTAAAAGAGTGTTGGGACTGAGCACGAGGTGGTGTTCTATTTAATTCTTAAGGCTTGTTAAAATATGCTTCTTGTGGAGGAGGATATGGGTAAAAGGGATAAGAGGTATATGGCATATAAGCATTAGGGAAAAACGAGTTTGGGTGATTAGGATACAGTGGAAGAAAACTGTTATTTGGACCATATGGTGGATACGGATTTCTCAATATACCTGTGGGAGTAGGTGATTGAGAGCGATATCAGGTTTATGACTATCGTGGCGTTGCACAGTGGGCTACGAAGCATTTAAAAGCGGACATAATTCAAGATTTCAAAGAATTTAAACGAAACTTGATGGCTAGGGATTTTTGACATCGCTGATTACGAATCTGAGGTCAAATTCAAGAAATTCAAAATAGCGGACTCAATATGGCGGATGAGAATTGAAAAAAAATCTAACATAATTATAAAACTTAATGTCTAGGGGGTTTTGAGGTCGCTGATCACGAATCCGAGGTCATATTTAAAAAATTCAAAATGGCGGACCCAATATGGCGGATAGGATTTGAAAAAAACTCTTAAACAATTATAAAACTTGGTGTCTAGTGGGTTTTGTGGTCACTGATTACGAATTTGAGGCCATATTAAAGAAATTGAAAATGGCTGACCCAATATGGCGGATGAGATTTACAAAAAAATTCTTAAACAGTTGTAAAACTTGGTGTCTAGAGGGTTTTGAGTTCGCTGATTACGAATCCGTGGTCAGATTTACAAAATTTAAAATGGCATACTTAATATATTTGAATGTAAAAGTAAATTTAACAGAATATTTCGATGGTAATATAAAATGAGGGTTTGAGATTTGTAAGTTTTACTAAAAAACATATTTTAATTGCGCCCTAATGTATACAAATATGAAAGAAAATTTATTTTTCATCTCCGAAGCCTTTTCCTTGAAATATGCTAGTTTTTCTTTTGTTTTTAGTATTTACCTGCATTGCTTTGAAAAAATTAACCCAAATTACCATTAAATCAAATACTTTAAATACATTTATATTTTCATCTAATTGAATATATTTGGTATTAAAATATACAAATTATTAATTTTTAAGCAGTGTAATTTTATTTTCGATTTCGTGAATGCGATATTAGTGTGAATTTTTAATAGAAAAGCTCGCCAATTAAATAAAATTAATTTAATGGAGCAACAATAATATTTTTCAAATGAAAAAACTTTAATATTTTTAAGAATTAATTTTGCGCAACCTAAAAATGTTACTCTTGAGTATGAAATTAAGTAGTTTTAATAGAAAAAACCATATAATTGAAGAAAAAAATTAATTGAAAAACTGAAATTTAAAAGTGTCACTTTCAGAAAATTCACCCATATAACTCCACCAAATTTTAAAATGGGCAAAAAGTGGGCAACTTTAATTAAAAGTACATTTAATTTAAAAGACATTTCACGTTTAGTTTACTTTATATCGCGTGGAAGTTAGGGGAACTCACAAATAATAGCAAGTGCATTTCAAAAAATTAACATTTTCCGACGTTTAAAGTGCTATATTTTTAAAAATGTAGTATTTTTTAATTTATTATAAATATTTTTCATAACAATACATATCATTTAAAAAAAATAAAATTTAAAAGTAAGAAAAATAATCATTTATAGAAAAATAAATAAACATTTCAGTCAGCGGATAACTTTAAAGTTTTTAATAAAACTTTTTAACCAACATACAACCACCGCTATAATTTTTGATAAATAACTATAATATTCTACAAAAAGTTACATAAAATACTATAGATTTATATTTAAAGATGTATTTTGGTGTTGACCAGAATAAATTGTAGTGAGAAGATGTAAAATAGTGTTTGTTTTCGCTGGTCTTTATTTATACAATTTCAAAATTCGAGCTTTCGTCTTTCCATGAAAGACCTCATCAGGTTATATCAAATCAATCTAAAAAATTGTTTTACAAATTAAAAAAGAAAACAAATAAGAAATAACATATATAAAATAAAATAACATATAAAATAAAATAAAAAAGAAAACAAGTTCAAAACATAATCATTTTCTCTTTATAAAGAGATCACAAAAAGAATTCTCACCATGTCAACATACAACAAAAAAGTCACAGACACACAAAAATAAAACATAATGTCAAAAATACATATAAAAAACACATATATAAGTCAGCATTAGACAGTACTGTAATCTACATTTTTTAAAGATTATTATTTACTAAAAAACAATAATTCTCGTCAGCTGTCAAAAAACGTTATAACCTCAAAACCATGAGTGTTCGTTTACAATGCCTAAATTCTACAGTGTCATTCACATGTCGTCGAAACTTAAAGTTTTATTCACATTAGAGCGAAGTCACAAATATTTAACCACATATCATAAAAAAAAAAAACTTTTTTAACTAATTAAAAAAAAAAAAAAAAAACAATTATAAGGACATATCGGATATTAAATTAAAATATAAATCACTAAGGTTATTTATGTCGGTTCGTTTGTTTACAGAATTACTAAATTTAACAATATAAAACATTTCCTTAAAAAGTCGCTTCCTGAGATTCGACTCATTACAAATAATTTTGGTGTTATTGAAATTGAAAATGTGGTCATATTCATGGGAATGTGCAACTAGAGAAGAAGCTCTTTTATCATTTTTGCAATCTCTCTTATGGGTACTGACCCTGTCCTTTATATAGTTCATAGTCTGACCGACTATGAACTATAATCTACTATAGATTTAGATTATTATATCTAAAATTTATAATTCTAAAGTGGACTTTTGTTCGCTTTTTCATGCTTCCTGGCCCACTGTGCTATGCAGGACCATTTATCCAAATATTGTATAGCAGTTGCAATCCCAGACATTTCAGCAACTACTATTGCTCATGCTGTTGCAAAAGAATTATTTTCAGTATATGGAGCAAATTGATGTCAAAACTATCTAAACTTTTTAAAGTTCAGCAAGTCACAACCTCTGGTTATAGGCCTCAAACAAATGGCGCTTTAGAACGTAGCCATGCCGTTTTAGCAGATTATATAAAACAATACTCTAAAGACTATGACGATTGGGACAGACTATTATCGTTTGCAATGTTTGCTTACAACACATCTGTACATGAAGAACTTTACCCCATACGAGTTAGTTTTTGTAAAAACTGCTCGCTCTCCTAGTTAATTTCCTCAAGAAGTTAAGCTAGAAACGTATGGTTCTTATTTAACTAAACTTGTAACCAAACTAATTGAAATTAGAACATTGGCAGCTAAAAATCTAATAAACGCTAAACTAAAATCCAAAGAATGGTATGCTAAATCCATCAAACCATTCCCAGGATAAGTAGGTAACAAAGCATATGTTTTGAGAGAAGAAGTAAAAAGAAAGTTTGACCCTCATTATCACGGTCCATACGAAATTGTGGATATTCTAAACAAAAATAATGTTATTCGAATAAATGACGATGGGCACAGGTTCCAAAAACATGTAGATAAGTTAAAAATTGCACATAAATAACAATAATAACATGATTTTAATTTTTAGAGGTCAGAATCCATAATTTTCTTCCCACCACTACAAGGAGAATTGGTACCAGCTTTTACGTTTCCCAAAGGAAACATAGACGAGATTTCATTCCCAAAAGGAATTCTCGAAGAACTAACAGCAGAATATAACCTAGACAAACCCCTTTACATGATCGACAAAACCACAGGCGCCGATTTAAATAGGTTGTGGCAAGTGAAGTGTACAGTAACAGACAGTAAGAACAATAATGTATTCATTGCAACTGGAAACAGGTGCAGAACAATTAGAGAATCAGAACATTCTGCAGCCAAGATAATTCTAAAGGAATAAAATAACACATACTTCTTGAGTGAAGAAGAAAGACCAAAAAATCTAAAACACAAAATTTACGTGATGTCCCAAGAAGAACCGTCTTCATTAAAACTAAAACTTTTCAAATGGGAAAACTGCTGTGAATATTGTTATAGAAGGGGACACACAAAAGAACATTGTTTTAGCGTAATAGGAAACAAAAAAATAATAAAAAAATACAATTAAAAACAAATACATCCGACGAAAGTTTTCTTATGGATTTGAGTGTCCTCTTTCAGAATCTGGAAAAAAATTTCAATTTCGACTTAATGATAAAAAGTTATAATTGTTTAAACAAAAAAACCCGTTTTTTAGTGTTTTTTTTTCTTTAAATGCAGATTATTTAATTGAAATCGGCTTGGGAAAAATCTGGAACATCAAAATATCGCGTCCAAAATGTTAGGACTATCAAATAGACCTACTGCCAAAAACAATTTTTTACAAATTTCAAAATGGCGCCTCAATAATGGCCGCCAAAATATGCAAATTTGGAAAAATAATTTTAAAATATTTTAACTCTACATTTTTTTTACTTTTATGGTTCATTTAAATAAAATAATGCTGCTTCAATAAAAAATATTGTTATTTGATGTTATTGAACAATATAATAAACAATTATTATAAACAATTTGAAAACTATGAGCCAAAGTGGATGTAAAAAATTTATTTTCATCAATTCTCTTTTTTGGGGAAGGTAAAAATGGATATTGAAAGAAAAAAAATTCATTCAAAATTATTTTGCAATATTTAAGAATGTTATAAACAATTTTTATAAACAATTTTGCAAAAAAAGAAATAGAATGGTAGAAATTTTATTTTTTAAATTTTATTATGCTCTCTGGTTATTAAAATGTTGCATAAGGATTAAACTTTCATTTAACATTATTTAGCAATATTTAAAAATGTTATAAACAATTTTTATAAACAATTTTCATAGAAAAAGAAGTTAAGAGTGAAAAGAAATATTTTTTTTCACTATTTCCTTGGTTTGTCATTAGAATAGATATTTAAAAGACAAATCTTTGTCTGTAATTATTTAAGATTTTTTTACAATGTTATGAACAATTTTTATAAAAAAAGATGTTCAGAGTGGACAAAAATATTCTTTTCTTCACAACTAACTTACTTTTGTCATTAAAAGTGGAAAATAAAGTATCAATTGTTTTTAAAAAATTTGTAAACAATGTATAGAAATGTTGTAAACAATTCTTATAAAAAATTTGCTAAATATGAAGTACAATCATGGAAAAAAAGCATTCTTTCATTTAACATTATTCAGGAATTTTTAACAATGTTATAAACAATTTTTACAAACAATTGTCATAGAAAAATCAGTTTAGGGTGGAAAAAAAATGTTGATTTTCTTTTTTTGTTTGTTTGACATTAGAATAGATATTTAAAAGACAAATCTTTGTCTGTAATTATTTAAAATTTTTTTACAATGTTATAAACAATATTTATAAAAAAAAATGTTCAGAGAAGAAACAAATTTTTTCTTTACTACTAACTTATTCTAACATGAAAATGAAAACTGATGATTCAACCGTTTAAAATATTTTTAAATTATTTTTCCAAATTTGCATATTTTGGCGGCCATTATTGAGGCGCCATTTTGAAATTTGTAAAAAATTGTTTTTGTCAGTATGTCTATTTGATAGTCCTAACATTTTAAACGCGATATTTTGATGTTCCAGATTTTTCCCAAGCCGATTTCAATTAAATAATCTGAATTTAAAGAAAAAAAACACTAAAAAACGGGTTTTTTTGTTTAAACAATTAAAACTTT
Source organism: Leptopilina drosophilae (assembly GCA_032873175.1). Taxonomy (NCBI): domain Eukaryota; kingdom Metazoa; phylum Arthropoda; class Insecta; order Hymenoptera; family Figitidae; genus Leptopilina; species Leptopilina drosophilae. The sequence continues at coordinate 28,159,422 of CM065480.1, forward strand.
TTATCATTAAGTCGAAATTGAAATTTTTTTCCAGATTCTGAAAGAGGACACTCAAATCCATAAGAAAACTTTTGTCCCGATTTTTTTTAAACCGGAACTCGTAGAACGGGAAGCTCGAACTTGTACTAAAAAAACGGACATTTGGGACTAAATGGGTTAAGCTCACGCATCGATTTTACATCGACCTTGCTCGAACCTCTTTCACTACGCGTGGCACACCGCGATGGCCGACCAGTGATTCAACTCAACCGATGCACACACTCTGTTTAATGGTAAGACGCGCATGTCTTGCCAACTTTCATCATGAAAGAGCAGCAAATAATTCAAATTCAAATTAATTCAAATTCAAATTCACTCCGCAACTTCCTGCACCAGACACTAAAAACATAACACAGGAAAATATTATGAAATAATGGCACTTCTAAACACACGTGAAACTCCTAATACAAAAAAAAGGAAAATTTATTACTTCTTACTTTTAATGAACACGCGTGTGTACTCTCTATCTCGAAGAAGCCAAATACTAAAGATGTCTCTTGTACTGCCATCATTTATAGGGATGCAAAAATGCTGTTTTCACAATTTACATGGGAAACGAGAGGTCAACAACTGTCTTGAAAAATAAGGAAATCCATACTTACCTTAAGAAGATGATTAGAAAACATAAACAACATATATCACTACACAAAGAGCATGTCACTTCACTGTCGTTATCTAGGCGCCGACGAATGTAATATGAACGCAATGATATCAATATCACCAAGAACACTGCATGAATCTTGTAATTAGGGCAATAAAAGACAGTGTCAATTTCGGAATTTTAAGTCTCCACATAGGTATCTAAATGATAAGAGTTTAATTTCATCGGGACAATGAAAGAGTAAGGAGGGAGGACTGTTACATTCCAGATACATTTTTGTTTTTGATAAGATTGTAAGGGATATGTTTTGTGTATCTGCAATGTAACAAAAAGCTAAAGAAATGCAATTATATTATTTTGACATATAATACGCGTGTTAAAAAAACTTGAAAATCCGAAATTGAAATATAAGTAAAATTGAAACATTATACTCGCTGTATTGTCTCAATTTTAAAATAATTGCGCAATACGAGTTCTAGGAATCATGACACACTTTTTTTCTAAATCAAAATAAATTTTTAGTTTTTCGCAAAAAAAATGAAGATGAACTCTAATAATTTTTTCTGTATGTTTGTTAAAATCTGCACAAAAAATAAATAAAAATGTATAACGCCAGTCCACTAGGTTAAGAATGGAGAGAACTAGAATATGTATAATTATCATCAAAAATTGGAAAAAAAATTTAGGTTTTCGCTCAAAACGTAATGAAGATCAATTCTTATCATTTTCACTATATTTTCCCTGTAATCTACACGTGAAAACAAAAAAGTGTTTCAATTTTCAGATCTCTAAATAAAAAACTGTGGGCGTTAGAGTGAAATACACCTTTTTTGGCTAAATTTTTAAAAACTTTGAGTTTTTCGCTGAATAAATATAAATATAAAATCCAATCATGTTCGCTATAGTTTTCCTGAAATCTACACACGAAACTACATAAAAGAAGACAAACTGCAGTCCAATAGGTCAAGAATTGTGAAAACCCAGGAGGGGTGTACACACTTTTATTTCTAAAACCAAAAATTTTTTAGTTTTTCGTAAAAAAATATGAAGATGAATTCCAATAATTTTTTTGTATGTTTGTTGAAATCTGCACGAAAAAATAAATAAAAATGAATAAGGCCAGATCACTAGGTTACGAATTGTGAGAACCAGCAAGGGTTAAAGAATTTTTGACTTTGCAAAAGGAGTTTTTAGTGTTTCCATGAAAACACCATAAAGATCAATTCTAATCACTTCCCCAATATTTTTTCTGTAATCTACGTGTAAACATGAATAAGTATGCCAATTTTCAGCACTGCAAGTAAAAAAAATGTAGGCTCCAGGAGGGGGGGTACATGGATTTTTTTTCGAAATTTTTGACTTTTTCGATAAAAACAGAATGAAGATTAATACTAAATGTGTTCGCTATATTTTTCCTTTAATCCATTTTTGAAAATACATATTCATACCAATTTTCAACTTTCTAGGTAAAAAACTGTGAGTGCTAGGGGGGTACATGCCTTTTTTGCGACAAATGGACAAAATTTGATGTTTTTTGTCGAAAACTATATGAAGATCAATCCTAATCACGTTCGCTCTATTTTTACTGTTATCTACGCGTGAAAATACATACGTGTACCAATTTTAAGCTCTCTAGGTGTAAAATTGTGAGTTCTAGGGGAGTGTACATGGTCATTTTTGTAACCGTTCCAATAGGGTTCGTACCGGGTACGGAAGTCTAAAAAACGTCATTTTTTTCGTTTTTGTTATTGGAAGTACACATTTTAAGTTTTCTTTTTGTTTAAAAAGAAGAAAAAAGGTTCCTTTTTTGAAAAAAAATCAAAAAAATTTTTTTAATTTCAAAAAAGGGTTAAATTTTGAGTTTCAAAAAAAATTGGATTATTTGAAAGAGCCAGCAAAAGCTTACAAAAAACATATAGGTCAAAATTTTTTTACTTTATTATATGGGTGATTTTCAAATAACTGTCATATTTGCATGTCCTCATAGATAAATGACTAATAAAATTATTATTTTTTGCCACTCACTTCATAAATCACTTAATAGAAGTCTCTTCTTAAAGATACTTAATATTCAGTTTGTTTACATTAACATTATCATAGTTGAAATTAAGAAAATAGGGTTAAAATGTCAGGTCCGTGGCATACGTTTTTTTAAAATTTTGTTCTGAAATTTTCACGTAAGCAAATATTAAAACCATCTTTTAAGTACTTTGTACGCCAAATCTAACCAGATGTTTTACATATAAAAATATTTTTATTACAATGATATTCTACGTACACGAGCACTTTTTTCATGTTTTAAATTGTTAATTACTTTCTACCAACACATGTTAACGTCATCGTGATTTTATTACTCAATTTTATGTTTAATTGACTTCTACTGGTATTATTTTGAAGTGCGAACATTGAAAAGAAAATATTTATTCGATTTTTTATTTATTTACGTGTTTTAACTGTGACACACATGTCAGGACCGTGGAAAAATGTCAGGTCCGTGGCATGTAACTTTTGCATTTTTTTTGCGTTTTCCATCGTAACTTTAGAAATATTTAAAATCTTGTAGTTTTCATTTGAACATATACTTTAATAACAAAAATGTACTGGAATATGTAATAAATTTTAAATTTGGTTCACTATTTTAGCAGAAAAATGTCTTATTAAAAAAAATCACAGTTATTTGAAAATCACCCATATAGAAGCTACGATTTTTAGAAAACTCACTGTTCATACTTATCCAAAATCTTAAACCCCCTCCCGCCTCTACAATTTTTTATAGAATTTCATAATACTTGGTGGTAGAAGTACTTATGCATAGTACTAAATACTGGAAAAATATTAGACCGATCCAACAACTTGTAATTTTAACATTGGTACACATGAGAAATTTTGCCCCATATATACATTTTATGTCCAAAATAAATGCCAATGTCTAAACTATTGTTAGACATTCTTAACAAATGCCAATCATTTTTATTATATTTTTGTACTAAAATGTTAGAGTAAGTTAGAGTAAATTAACCAGTAGGTCAAAACTGCCCTTAAAATTGACTTACATTTTAAGGGTAGCAGGAATGGTTTGTCAAGTTTTGACGTCTAGGTCTAGGCACTAAATGTGCAGATTTGCATTGTAAATGTTTACAATTTCCATTGGTTACGAAGGAAAAAGTAGGTAGAACATAATAATAATCTGGTAAGAGAAGATATTGCCATAAGAAGTTAACAAAGTTATAAAATGTTATATTATTTCAATTTTTTGCAATGTTACAGATCTGAAAAATTAATGTTTCTCAAAGTCAGCAAAAATCGATGAAATGAAATCATTGATCAATGGGCCCAGAGTTTCAACCATACTTCTAATCCCACAACCATCCCTTCTAATCCCAAATCGGCTCCCAGATTTAGAAGCAATTAGTAGATATGTTATTAGAATTTTCCAAATTCGCAGTACAACTTTCGGTCTCTTTGTAAGCTCCTCGTGGAGGCAACAATGGATTGCGAAATGCTGGGATGCGCCCGTCAGTTAATCGACATCCGATTCGATGAACTGAAATTTGAGCAGAGTCTAAATAGTCATCACTATCCAACCGACAAATAACAATCATACACGGTCTCCGTTCCACTTATCTTTACGAATCCTTCACAATACTGGGATGTCGTTACTTCCTTTAAGCGACTTTCAATATCGTATTCTTTAGGAGGATAAAAATAAGCAAAAATAAATAAATTTTTAAAATATACATTTTGTTGTACGGAAATCTTCCGGAAACTTTCCGGAAATTTGTTTTTTTGTACGGAAATCATCCGGAAATTTATTATTTTTTACGGAAATCATCCGGAAAGTATCCGGCAATCTTTCGGAAATTTATTTTTTTATAGAAATTATCCGGAAATATTTCCGGACAATTATTTTTTTACGAAAATCATCAGGAAATCTTCCGGAAATTTTTTTTATGAAAATCATCTGGAAAGATAATATTTGTTCTGCCTCGTCTCGATGAAAGTTTCCCGCACAGTATCAATGCATATATGCATTTTTAGGTTATGTATCGATTCTAGCAGTAAATTTCATCTGAATGAAGACACTTTAAGCGTCTCCAAAATAGTCACATTTAACGTCTTCCTAAAACGCATTCCAAAACGTTTTAAAAATGAGGACAAAAGTGTCTTAAAAACGGACACCTGTTTTTTCAGTGTCTTCACTCAGTGGTCACTTTTGCTTCCCCCTGTTCCCTATTTAATAACTTTAACAACAATTTTTTAATCTACTTCAATTTTTTTCACAAATAATATTCAGCATGTTTTTTTATTAATATTATAATCGAAAAAAAAATTTATTTCAAACGAAAGTTATAACTTAATTGGAAATTACATAAAAGTGCACTTTTCTCGATTCTACACAAAGAAGTCATAAAGTTAAATATGGTATATTTTACACAAATTTTATTTTAATCTATTTTAATCTAGTTTTTATTTCTTCTATTCGAAAGTTCATCTTAAATAGTAAGTTTTCTTGTGTTATTTCCCAATTTTCGTTAATAAATTTGTGTAAAAATATTTTTTAATACTTTCCCCACTATTTTTTCATCTGGAATTGCAGTTTACATTTGAACATGTAAACTCCAATTCCAAATAAAAAAACACGTTATGAATAATATGTTTTCTATTTTTCTATATTCACATTCTTATTTCGATTTTTCTTCCAATTTATACAATTAAATTTAAAAGATGTATTTATGTTAAATTTGGATAAAGAAATATCATTTTTAGACTTAAAATTATAAAAAATTACTAATATTTTAGGTCGTATTTTAATTATATGTAAACTCTAATTCCGCGACAATTACTGAATTCTTAACCTATAAAAAAATTAAAATGACAGTGATTTAAAGTAATTAAATCTCTTTAATATTCTAAAAATATTGTTAAATTTTATTCATTTTTATAGCTTTAATAAATTTTTTTTGCTTTGTAAACTCCGGTGCTTAATTTTAATTCGCGTAATAAAAATGTTTTGTTTTTTATGAAAAGTGTTATTAACCTCCAACATATAAATAACAGGTTTGGTAAAAAATAAGTTTTTATTTATTAATTAAAGTAGTTACAATAATAAAACAAATATTTAACATTTTTTTTGTCGAGACATATTTATTTCTTTAGAATTCAGGCCTCAGTTTTAATAAATATGTGCTACTTTCCAATTTTAGTGTTTATTATTATTTAAAAATTTATTTCTTTACCACACATCGTTAAAAATTGTTTTGTGTTAAAATGTTTTGTAAAATTACATAATTGTCGTTTAATATAAGCTTGTTTAAAATATAATTTATTTGTTTTTTACACTATTTATATTATTAATGGACAAAACATGATTTTTTTAAACGTATTACTTAACTTCTAAACGAAAATATTTTAAATTGTTTATGGCTGTTTTCGGCGCTCACCCAGGGTTACCCCGAGTTAAATATTATCTAATTATCAAAAATATTCTGATAGTCTAACATGTTACCATTAACCTGGAGTTAACTCGGGGCGAGTGCCAAAAACAGCCTATATAATATTAAAAGATAAATTTAATCTCTAATATGTACAAAATAATTATTTTCGAGCTTTATCATAAATGATAAAGATCTACACACGGAAAAAAATTGTATAACGCGAACGAGCAATTTTGAGAATATAATTAAAATAAAAGACAACATAACAAACGTTGTGAATTAAGCATCACTACATTAGTGAATGTTTTGCCAATTCAGTGAAAGTGAACTTCAGTTGAGTGCAATTCATCAGCTATATTGAAAATATATGGAAAATTATTGTTCTTACCAAGAAATATATCTGACAGCATAATTAAGTATATAAACTTTTGTATTTTTTCAGTGTTAAAACTGTATTAATTTCAATAATTAACTTTCAAATGGTTGTAATTTGAAATATATGATTGAAAAAAATTTTAAATGCGCATTTAATTCTACTTTTAACAGAATTCTAATTGTGTGTGTAACTATAGGGTTGGGTCGTTTTTTAAATAAAATTGAATATCGCGATTCTGCTGACAATGCCAATATCGGTGGCTCGTTTTTGATTAATTGTTTAACTGATACGGCGAAAAAATTCTTAAATCCAGTTGTATTTTTTTCCGTGTATTGAAAATTAAAAAAAAATTAAGATTTCTAGATAAACCTTACCGCAGTTGAAAGTTACCTCTTAGTGGAGAATCACCTATATTACACATTATGCATAATATGGGAAAGATCGGTAGCCTCTTTCGTTTTTGCCCTTAAGGTATTATATCCCCCCATGTGGAAGGGGTTCCACAAATTTTCCGCAAATTTTTTTTGTACAGAAAGTATTCAGAAAATTTCCGGAAAATTATTTTTTGTATGGAAATCTTACGGAAACTTTCCGGAAATTTATTTTTTTTATACGGAAATTTATTTTTTTTGCGGAAATCATCCGAAACCTTTCCGGAAGAATTTGACTTTCAGAAGAGAAAAAATTTCCAGAAATTTTGCAGAAACTTTCAGAAAAGAAAAAATTTCCGGAAATTTTGCGGCAATTTGCCGGATAGATTTCTACAAACTGAGTGTAAACAGCACCGTGCTGTTTATATGCTGCTTAAACAACTGCTGTTTAAACGCTTGATTTTTCTCTCCATGTCAATTAACAAAAAATAATTCCTCAAAAACGTTTAAAAATACTTTTTTTCCTTTATAATTTTTTAATGTTAAATTCCTTTCAATTCCGTTTATTTCTAAGAATGAACTGAAATATATAGAACTTAACATATTCTTATGTCTGCCAGTAAAAAAAAGGCTCAGAATTAAAATTAGGAATTTCTAAGACAAGCCCTCAAACTACAAAAATCCTGAAATATTGCGTACGCATTCCCAATCACTTTAAATTATTTATTTGTTTCTAAGTAATAGTTAAGAAAAACAATCCTTAAAACTTTGTTGATACTATACAAAAGTAACATTTAAAGGATAAATTATCCACCTTTAAAAAAAATAATGTTCTACGTTAAATTATCTTGAAATAATTACTTTAAAATAAAAAATAACTATTTCCGTAGATCGTCATTTTTTTCCATGCTCGGAAAAAATCCAATTTTTAAAAATTGGGTCATATTCCAGAATATTTAAAAATTATTTTTAAAATCGGTGAAATATTTATATGAATTTTTTGTAATGGTTATCAATAGTAAAAGATTTACTTACCTTTAGAAAAGATGATTTATATCTTAATAGCTGCCTATAAGAATCAATTTCCACAATGAGTTTAATTACTTCACAAAATTTTTTCACTTGAGTTTGATTTTCGCAATATAATAAAAGTCATGAATATCAAATAATATTAAGTACAAGTGTCACTAAAATTCGACTGATTTCCTTAAAAAATAGATTTCCGGAAAAATTCCTGATGTTTTCCATAAAATAAAATTAATTTTGTAGAAAGATTCTGGATGACTTCCGTTAAAAAATTAATTTCCGGAAATTTTCCGGATGAATTCCGTTAAAAAATAAATTTCTGGAAATTTTCCTCCTGACGATCATTAGCCTGGCCTTTTAATAAACTCTTCTCTTTTAATAAATTACACAGCCACACAAAAAAAAGTCTCTTGATCTGGGGTCGAGACATATGTTTTCCGACGTATTTCGATGCGCTGAATCCGAATCCGTTGTCAGAATTTGGCCAATGGGTCCCGGTTTCGCCCTAACCTTAAAAAGTACCCTAAAATCGTTAAAATGGTCACTTTTGCATTATCAAAATTGAATCTAACCGCATATTGATAATTTTCTAAGATCCCTGAATTTAAATAAATTATTCTATAAGCTTTTCAATTAAAATCCATATAAAATATTAAATCTATCGAACCTAACCTCAAAAACACATCTAAGATTCCAAACAAACAGATTATACCATACACAGCGCAATAAAAGATAGGTAAGCCCATGAAAGTTACTACTTAGGTGATTCTATGATTGCTGATTACAAATCCGGTGTTAGTTTATCAAAATTCAAAATGGCGGATCCAATATGGCGGACATTATTATTAAAATTTGTTCGGATTTGCTTGAAAATCGGTACTCGGGGGTTTTCGGGGTCGCTGATTACGAATCCCATGTCGGCTTCTAAAAATTTTAAATGGCGGATCCAATATAGCGGTATTTATTATTTTTACAATCTTTTAAAATTTATTACTCTCGGTTTTTCGGGAGCTTTGATAACGAATCCTATATCAATTTTTATAATCTTAAAGTCTTACGAATTGTTTTCTAATATACTCTTCAGTAAATAACCCCTTGTTCCGTTCAACATATTTAAAATAATACCTTTATTAATTCTGTTACCGTTAGAACATCCCTTCAGTCTATTGTCTTACTACTGTAGCGTGTTCTTTTTTCTTCAAAGGATCTATGTAAAGGGTTTCGCTTACGTTTCTTTCCTTTCCTATTCGTTTTCCTCTTCAACAGCCAACAAAAGTCAGCCATCATTGCTTCATCCCATCTTCCCTGATATCGTTCTTCCATCAATTTGATATCTTGATGAAATCGCTCGCCTTGTTCTTCGCTCATTAAACATCCTAATTTTTTATAGTTTTTCAGCATTTGAACTACAATTTGTTTATAGTCGGGACTCTTATTGTTCCCTAGAACATTTGTTGAAACTTCTTTGCAACTTTCCCAAGCTGCTCTTTCAGTGTCGGTCATTTGAGAAACGAAATTAGTGTCTCTAAATATCGCTCGAATCTGTGGTCCATCGAATACACCTTGTTTTAATTTAGCATCAGAAACAGTTGGAAATTTTTTCGCTATGTACTTAAAGCATCGGCCGTCCTTATCTAACGCTGTCACGTATTGTTTAATCCCACCAAGCTTAATGTGAAGAAATGGAAATATAATTTTGTCAAGGTCTACCAAACTTTGGTGAATGACGTTGTGAGAACCTGGTTGTAACGATACTGTTGGAGGCCAAATTTTTTCTTGTAATGGTTTGCACGATCTCTGCTATTCCACAGACACAAGAAGCATGGCTCTCTCGTGAAACCTGATTGTTGTCGCAGTAGTATTGTTATAATTTTAAAATCACCACAAATTAACAGTTTGTGTTTTTGATAATTCACTTTCTCTAGAAGCATTTTTATATTATTATATTCTTCTTTGATTTGTGTCGAACGAGCTATTGGAACTGGAGCGTAGACATTTGTATTGTGTAGTAAAACGGCTTTTATACTACGTTTGGAAGAATCGATAAAAAGTCTCCAGTCTTCATCTCTATACACATTTTCCTTTAAATTGTCCATCAAACCTATTACGTCAGTACAGTACACCAAAGATGTCTCTTTATCTTTCGTAAAATATTTTCGGAACTCTTTATCTCAATCTCTATAAAATGACACTTTTGTATTCGGATCCAAAAAGTTTCTTTTCTTCATAAATGAAGCAGCAAGTTCTGCACCATCTTTTGGTAAACCTAGATCTCTAATAAAATCATTTAGCTCCGGTTGAGATACTAATAATGGCTTTTTTTCTTTAGTGCAATACTCGGTGAAATCATTTTCCTCTTTTATTGCTGTCACTACTAAATTCTTCAGTTTCGTTGTCGACTTCTACTTTTTCGACATGTTTTTCAAAAGTAACAGCAGGTATGCCCGCTTTTCGACCAATTTCAGTAGGTCTGATTACTGTTGACACATTTATATATGTAATGGCACTCTTATTTTTTGTGGTAATTCCTTTGATGTCGTTCATACAAAAATAGCAATCTTTTCAATTTCTTGGTTTCTTCCATATCGTTGGTGTAGAGAACTTGAGATATTTTTCATCTTTCGAATTTTTTAAGCGATACAACATAAGTCTACAGGAGTTACAAACAATATGAGGAACCTAATTTGTTTCTTGGTGTAATAATTTACGACCGAAACAATTTTCGTAAAGCTCTTCCAGTTCGTCATCTATTTTTTTCCGCAAGGAGCTGACTTCATATTTGCTACAAATATAACAAAAGGAATCGGGACTTTTATTACAATTATGTAGTCAAGAAGTCACTTTTCTTGTAGCATCGGACTCTTTATCAACCAAGTTACCCATCAATAAAGAGCTACGGTTGCCGGATGACGACGTCGGAGGGCCCGCTTTCCCACCCTGACCAGACGCCGATACTAAGGTTCCTAATCCCTGCATCGTAAAACATTTTTTTCCTGTATCTGCCATGACGGCATGAACGCTGTTTACCCAGGGACTCTGACAGTATGGATCCGTTGCCCCCCGTCACCACGTGAAGGTGCCCTGGTTACAGATACAGGCGAAAAATGCTAACAAAGAGAGATTCTAAACTATGAATTAGCAATAGCATACATTTAAAGATTTAATACTATTAAGTACTGGACACACAATAAATGTAATCGGCTTGAATTTATTTACTAGAAATATTTGGGGGTCATCAATAAAAAATTTAACGTCAGATTCGTAATCAGCGACCCCGAAAACCCCCGAGTACCGATTTTCAAGCAAATCCGAAAAAATTTTAATAATAATGTCCGCCATATTGGATCCGCCATTTTGAATTTTGATAAACTAACACCGCATTTGTAATCAGCAATCATAGAATCACCTAAGTAGTAACTTTCATGAGCTTACCTATTTTTTATTGCGCTGTATATGGTATAATCTGTTTGATTGGAATCTTAGATGTGTTTTTGAGGTTAGGTTCGATAGATTTAATGTTTTATATGGATTTTCAATTGAAAAGCTTATAGAATAGTTTATTTAAATTAAGGGATCATAGAAAATTGTCATCATGCGGTTAGATTCAATTTTGATAATGCAAAAGTGACCATTTTAACGATTTTAGGGTATTTTGAGGTTAGGGCGAAACCAGGACCCATTGGCCAAATTCTGACAACGGATTCGGATTTAGCGCATCGAAATACGTCGGAAAATATATGTCTCGACCCCAGATCAAGACACTTTTTTTGTGTGGCTGTGTTATCAATCACTGACATTTCCATAACTTTACCGTCTATTAAAATTTTATTATGTACAATTTTGGGACTGTAATTTAGTTCCTTTAACTTTTGGACCAAACCACGCATCTCCTTTCATGCAGATCTCTCCTCCTTAGTACGATTTCTCGAAATAAAAACTCCTTGCTTTTTAAAATCCTTTGCTTTTGAGAAGATCATTCTGGACCATCTTGAGCCTGCGAGTTTGACCAGTATGGGACGCACCCCATTTTCTGCTTTTTTCCCCAGGCGATAATAGTCCTTTATAGCGTAATCCGGGATAATCAACTCAAGTTTTTAAAAATGGAAAAAATGGCCTCAATCAGAACCGAATCTTGAATCAAATCCTCGGGAATATTATACAAAATGATATTATCTTCCCTCGTTTTCTTTGAAATAAAAAAAACATCACCCTTTTTTGAAAATTAAGTATTTTATTGATTTTTTTTCAAGAAGGACTCTTTTTTGATTCAAGAGAAAGCTTAAGATGTGTACTTTCAAAATATAAGACCAAGAAAATTACGTTTTTTTCGAAAATTAATTAATTCATTAATTTTTATTAATTAATAATTCAAAACAAAAAAACGTCATTAATTGGTTGCATATATTAAAAGTACATATTGTAAGCTTTCTTTTAATACATTACGATTCAATGTTTTGATAAGTTTTTTGTCTCAATTTTTTCCTTAGAAAAACTGTGTTAATGTAAACTTTTTTTAAATTTATTATTTATTAAACATTTATTTTTAAAATAATATTTGTTCATTAATGAAATATAAAGATTTCAACTATATCAGCACATAATTACATCTGTTATATGGTGGATATCACATCAAAAATCCACCCAAAAAAAATTTTTGGTTCAATTCCTTCCAAATTTTTTTAAAGATATGTCCTATAGGTAAGTACTTTGTGAGACAAATATTTTTGAATTTTATAAAAATTTGTCCAAGGGGGAGGGGGTCAAAGTTTTAAACTTTTGCGTGACACGCTTAACTTTGATAATTTATTATACTTAAACGGAAATTTTTTTTAAAAAGTAGAACATGGTTTTTCTAGGTTTTTTCATAAGCTTTTGAATGGCGCAGTTTATTTTCAAAAAAAAATTTTGATACGAATTTTAAAAAAATAAAAATGTTTTTTCACTTTTCTCATCTTTGCATACTTTTTTTAATTTTAAATGAAAGCTGAGATTTTTTTCGATGAAATACTTACTTTTTTCCAGAAAACCCTTTTTTTGTTTTCGAGAAATGAATTTTTGAATTTTGTGCATCACGTCGTCGCGCCGCCAAGACGCAATGTGCAGCGCAACCATTCGCGGTATGACGTTAGGTATGCATATTTTTAATACTTATACATGACTTTTATGTTCTTGTCTACTTAAAATATATTCATTGTTTTTTATATTGAAAGATTCAAAGTTTAGTTTCATTTACTTTTTTTTTATTTGGATTGTGACGAACGAACTTCGTCACGAAATATCCCTTTGTGATAACAAAATACAAATATAATATTTACAAGAAAATATTAACAAAATATACCTAGTTCATCTATTCGTTATAATCTTAATTTAAATGAGTTTAAATATTAATAAAATATAATATTTCTCTAAATCATTGCAGTTTATTATATTTCACATTTTTAGAAATTTACATTAAAAAAGATTAAGAATTTAACTTTAATTAAAAGAATGAGGCTTCAGATACCAATGTATTGTGAAATTTAAGGAGTGGTGTGTCTAGGTTATTGAACCAAGATCACACCACTGCCTAAAACTACAAGCTTGCAGAAAAGCGCCTAGCAACGAGCAGGTGCAATAAACTAAAGTATGATTTTACCACTGTAATGTCGATTAATAAAATTGATTGACACAGGGAAATCTGGGCGTTTGCCGTGTGTCTCGGCGTGACCAAGACGGAGACTTAGGGATATAGTACCGGATAAAGTTATTTGTACGAAGCCCTTGTTTGTTTAATTAAATTGAAGGTCTGAATAATAGACCACAAAATGAAGTAATACAATAAGTGAATATGTTATAAATATGTTATAATATTACAATATGTTATAAAAATAAAGTGACAAAAGTAAGAAATAAAAAGTGAAATAATAAATATAGTGCAAGTGAGTTAAAACACAAAGGAGAAATTAACTAAAAGGAATAAAACTTAAAGAAAATATATAAATATATATATAATAAAGGTGAGCTACGTTGTTTTACACACTAAAATACAAAACATGCACATAATCACATTACGCATCAGAAAATAGATATTGTGTAGAATCACATACTTAAAAGAAGATAAAGATTGTAATTTTTAAAATAAATTAAAAAAGGGAAATTTAGATAATTGTATTAGGATTTAGAGGTCATAATATATTCTCATTATATTGTAAATTTGTTTAACTTTATTAACATCTACACAACATTTCCAAAACCTAAAAATCCACTATTTCCAAACAGTAGAGATTCTCACCTCACTACTTGAACAATAAGTAGGAAGGAGGGGATCCACTACCAAATAGGTTTGAAGATTTCGAATATTTTCGTGTAACATTCCTTTAAATTAAATGATTGTTAACAATTTAATTTGTTTATTACAATTGGTGGCAGCGGTGGGATTACTCTCCTTTACTTTTGCAATAGTTGATTTTGGATTGTTAAAAGTTTTAGGTACACAAAAAAACAGAAGTTACACTTACACAACATTTTTTTTTACTTGAGAAATTTTGCTTTGATGCAATTTATATGAACACAAATTATATTTTGACTAATACATTTTAAACTTTTTCAGATAATAGAAATATATTAAAAAACATATGCTTAGAGAAAGTGCGGGTAGTAGCTAAAACAGTGCGCTAACGTCGGATTGTAGGGGACCAGTAATTATACTTGTACCGACCAGTGTAATTTCTTTAATAAATCGGGCCCCTCCCCCTAATAACCTTGCCAAAAGTGTGTAGCCACTTGGGCAAGTGAGGGGTTTAAAATATCGAGAAATATCGCGTAAAACGCCAATTTAAAATAAAGATTACCTTATTCGATTAAATAAAAATCTTTTATTTAAAAAAACAACTACTTATTCCTTAGAGAAATTTTTGGTCTACACCTTAAATTTAAAAAAAAATCGAAAATATAAAGGACTAATTAAAAGAAAATCGAGAGTGAATTTTATTTTTTAAAAAAAAGAAAAAAAATTACTACTTTAATATAAGTAATATAAACTGAACGCGAAAAACTAATCTAAACGAAGAAAAAAGGAACATAAATCCGTGGAGCAAGACTAGGTTTGGAGCTTAAAGGAAATAAAAAATACTAGATAAATATCGTCGAAATGAAGTCACAGAATCATGAAAGTTGAGTTTCGAGTTTAAAATTGTTTTAATTATAATTAAAGAAAAATCGATACAAAGTAATTTGATTTATATTTATGAGTCAAAAAAATATATAATATAAATAAAATATAGAGAGACAATATTTGAAATTGGATGGATGTACGAACTCGGTTACGCGACACTGTATCAGGTTATATCTCAGGTGTGTAGGTCAGTAGGAAGTAAACATCGAAAGAATTGCTGTATGGACAATTAAACTAACCCATTCACTCTCATTAAAATTTATTATCTGACAAATGAGAAAAATATTTAAACGTAATTAACAACCAAAAAATATGTAAAATTATTCATTTTAAATCAGTGAAAAAATCGAATTAAAAATTGTCGAATTAGGATTTTACATAAATAAAATATTTAGTAAATTCTTCCACAATAATTTAATAAATTAGTTTTTCCTATTTCTTCAAGATGTATATAAAAGGTGAAAGAAAAAAACTCTTTTACTTTTTCATAAAATAAACGACGTTTCGGTGGTCAGGTTCGCCACCATCATCATGTCACTTTAATAAAAAAATTCTTATAAAATTATACAACATAGTTAAAAAAAAATTATTTTAAAAAAATATAAACAAAAAACAATTTTACCTAGTTAAAGTCAATAAAATAAACATCACATCAATAAATTAAAAAACCATAAATGAACACAATATAACAAAAAAATAAAATATTTAAATTTACAAATCACAAACATATTAAAACGAGTGATTAGTCATACTGACTGAGCTGGTGACAATTTTCGCGTTACATACAGTCGATGGGGTCAATGACCCGCAATCGAAATATTATGAATTATAACCATTATTTCAATTCAATAAACAAAGAAAAATAGGAATTGCTAAGAAACTGTAATTCTTCCTTCTTGTTAATAGTGAAATTATTACATTTAATATAAATTATCTCAGAAATTAATCGTTTTTTATAAGAAGTTTCATAATCTAGAATTTCTGCATCGTCAAAATTAAAAGAATGATTATATTCAGTTTGATGTTTATTCACAACAGATTCGAGGTTTTTGTTTTTATGCTCGCTAATTCTTTTTTTTAATGTGCGCATTGATTCACCAATATATGTTGCCCGGCAACTATTACAATTAAATTTATAAACAATAATATTCCGATCCCATTTTTTGTCAAATCCTTTCCTAATTTTATTACAGAGCTTAAGCTTTTTTCGATAATAGGAATAGAAAGTAAATTATATTTTTTTTAATATATTAGATAGTTGATAATAAATATCATTAAAAGGAATACAGACCTTAGGTAGTTCTTGATAAGTAATAACGACATGGTTAGTTTGTTTTTTTCTATTGTTTTTTGAATTAATGAATGTTTTCGTTTTTTAATATTCTTTTGTATAAAATCTAAAGGGTAATCGTTGTTTTCCAAAATTTTAATGATTCGTTTAATGTTTTCATTATGAAAGGATTTATGAGACAATAAAATATCTCTATCATATAAATTGTAAGCAATATTCTTTTTTTGTTGAATTGGATGACGTGAAAAATAATTTATCAATCTATTAGAAGAAATAGATTTTTGATACCAATTAGTGATGAGTTTATTATTATTTTTTATTAATGTCATATCTAGTAAATTTATTTTATTATCAATTTCCAGTTCATGAGTGAATTTTAGATTAATATTAAACGAATTAAAAGTATCAATGTCAAGTTCGACTTGATCTTTATGGACGCACAAAAGTGTGTCATCCACATATCTATAATAAAATAAAAGAACACAATTGAAATTATTTTTAAGTAAATTCAAACAATCAGCTTCCACATCATCCATTACAATATCCGCAAAAAGTGGAGATATCGGTGATCCCATAGGAGTACCGTAAATTTGTTTATAAATTTTTTCATTAAACACAAAATAAGTATTATCAAACGAAAATTCGGTACAATTTATAATGTCAACAAAGGAATTTTACACTTATTATGAATAATATTATTTCTTCTATCAAGACTTTGCTTAACTAAATCGCATGGAATATTAGTGAAAAGTGAACTAACATCAAGAGGAAGTAAAATAAAATCTTGTGGCACAGTAATATTTTTCAACTTTTCTTTTAACTCAAAGCTATTGTTTACATGAGATTTTGGTAAAGGAATTACAGTTTTTAACTCTTCGTATATAATTTTAGCCAAAAAATGAGTTGGACTATTTATTAGCGAAATAATAGGACGAAGAGGTGCATTATCTTTATGAATTTTTGGTAATCCATAAAATTTCGCTAAAGAGGTATTAGTCATAGTTAACTGAAACATTTCCTTTGTCTGAATTAGTAAAAAATATGTCAGGATTTTCTTTTAAGAAACTTTTTGCAGAATTTAACTTATTGGCAAAACTTCTGTCTTCAAATGTGATGTTGTTTTTTTGGACAGATTTAACATTACACTATTACTAACTTTTTGTCTAATCTCATTTTTTACTTCATAACTAATATCTAAACTCGAAATAGTACATTCTAAATTTTTTATAATATTTATAGATTCCTGTTTTAAAACATGTTTAGAATTCTGTTTAGTACAACTGTAATTTTGACCCAAAGAAATGACATCACAAACTTCTTGACGAATGGCAGTATTAGATAGATTGATTAACCAATTTTGTTTTTTTGAGTTGATATTATGAACAGAGTTTTTTTTAATAATAATAAGTAATGAATTGAATTTTTTAATTAATTTTTGGTTACAAAGTGAGTAAATAGATGAAAATTCTTCCTCAGAAAACAGGAAAAAATTATTTAATATTTCTGAGTCAATAGAACATTGTGAGATTTTGTTTTTAAAAAATCGCAATTTTTTAGTCAAGAAATTAAGATGAAAATGAATGTCTCTAATCTCATGATTGAGTACAGTGCGTGAATAATACAGATTGAATTTATGAAAGCTATTTTTACATGAATTGCTATGAAATGAAATATGATTAGAGCGATTACTTATGTGAAGAAGATGTTGCGGAATTAGACCGTTGCTCCTGCACCTCAGCAAAAAGAAAATCCTGACATATTTTTTACTAATTCAGACAAAGGAAATGTTTCAGTTTGTATGAAAAAATCTGACAACATTTCCAAAGCCTATGACTTGCTTTCTGATCAACGCACTTATTCTGAAATTTTAACGAAAGGAGTTTTATCCAAATTACAATCAAGAACTTATAAAATTCTAAAAAATTTAAATGACAATGAATTGCTTAAACGAAAATATCACAATAATCAGTTAACTATGACTAATACCTCTTTAGCGAAATTTTATGGATTACCAAAAATTCATAAAGATAATGCACCTCTTCGTCCTATTATTTCGCTAATAAATAGTCCAACTCATTTTTTGGCTAAAATTATATACGAAGAGTTAAAAACTGTAATTCCTTTACCAAAATCTCATGTAAACAATAGCTTTGAGTTAAAAGAAAAGTTGAAAAATATTACTGTGCCACAAGATTTTATTTTACTTCCTCTTGATGTTAGTTCACTTTTCACTAATATTCCATGCGATTTAGTTAAGCAAAGTCTTGATAGAAGAAATAATATTATTCACAATAAGTGTAAAATTCTTTTTGTTGACATTATTAATTGTACCGAAATTTTGTTTGATAATACTTATTTTGTGTTTAATGAAAAAATTTATAAACAAATTTACGGTACTCCTATGGGATCACCGATATCTCCACTTTTTGCGGATATTGTAATGGATGATGTGGAAGCTGATTGTTTGAATTTACTTAAAAATAATTTCAATTGTGTTCCTTTATTTTATTATAGATATGTGGATGACACACTTTTGTGCGTCCATAAAGATCAAGTCGAACTTGTCATTGATACTTTTAATTCGTTTAATATTAATCTAAAATTCACTCATGAACTGAAAATTGATAATAAAATAAATTTACTAGATATAACATTAATAAAAAATAATAATAAACTCATCACTAATTGGTATCAAAAATCTATTTCTTCTAATAGATTGATAAATTATTTTTCACGTCATCCAATTCAACAAAAAAAGAATATTGCTTACAATTTATATGATAGAGCTATTTTATTGTCTCATAAATCCTTTCATAATGAAAACATTAAACGAATCATTAAAATTTTGGAAAACAACGATTACCCTTTAGATTTTATACAAAAGAATATTAAAAAACGAAAACATTCATTAATTCAAAAAACAATAGAAAAAAATCAAACTAACCATGTCGTTAGTACTTATCAACAACTACCTAAAGTCTGTATTCCTTTTAATGATATTTATTATCAACTATCTAATATTTAAAAAAAATATAATTTACTTTCTATTCCTATTGTCGAAAAAAGCTTAAGCTCTATAATAAAATTAGGAAAGGATTTGACGAAAAAATGGGATCGGAATAATATTGTTTATAAATTTAATTGTAATAGTTGCCCGGCAACATATATCGGTGAATCAAAGCGCACATTAAAAAAAAGAATTAGCGAGCATAAAAACAAAAACCTCGAATCTGTTGTGAATAAACATCAAACTGAATATAATCATTCTTTTAATTTTGACGATGCAGAAATTCTAGATTATGAAACTTCTTATAAAAAACGATTAATTTCTGAGATGATTTATATTAAATGTAATAATTTCACTATTAACAAGAAGGAAGATGTACAGTTTCTTAGTAATTCCTATTTTTCTTTGTTTAATAAATTGAAATAATGGTTATAATTCATAATATTTCGATTGCGGGTCATTGACCCCATCGACTGTATATAACGCGAAAATTCTCACCAGCTCAGTCAGTATGACTAATCACTCGTTTTAATATGTTTGTGATTTGTAAATTTAAATATTTTATTTTTTTGTTATATTGTGTTCATTTATGGTTTTTTAATTTATTGATGTGATGTTTATTTTATTGACTTTAACTAGGTAAAATTGTTTTTTGTTTATATTTTTTTAAAATAATTTTTTTTAAAATTATGTTGTATAATTTTATAAGAATTTTTTTATTAAAGTGACCTGATGATGGTGGCGAACCTGACCACCGAAACGTCGTTTATTTTATGAAAAAGTAAAAGAGTTTTTTTCTTTTACCTTTTATATACATCTTCCAAAAATGGAAAAAACTAATTTATTAGATTTTACATAAAATTTTAAATCACAAAAAATGTTGTATATCGCAAAAAGTTGAAATAAGTTATTTTTTGTTTATTTTTTATATTCAAATTATATAGTGAAACAAAATGTCTACATTGTATGAGAAACTGTTACTAGGAGGCCACATAGAAAGATGGAAGTCGTTTGAATTTGATGCTGAAATAAGGGATTATCAACACGGTAACAGAAATCGAAAATATACAGACCAACACCAAGATATCCTCAATTTGAGACAAGATGAACATAAAATGGAAGGGAATTGTTACAATCGATATTTTAAGGATATTAAAACACACGGTGATTACGCCAATCAATATTGCCATCAAAATTCGCACAACCATTGTAACACGTATGAATCAGGAAATCAACAACAAGAATGGAATCGACGACAGACACAACAATATAGAAAAGGAAATAGAAACTACAATGAATTTAACTATCAAAATAGGAACAAGAGTTTCAGAGAAAATGGACAAAACAGGAAGATGGATTCGCATAATTATGGAAGAGAAAATTCATATAACTATGATCAAAATTATTATGAGTATAATGTCGGTTACAGAAATTCTTAACACAGATTTGGTAACGAGGAACATGAAAACAGAGGTAAGAACAGATACAGAAGATACAGCAACATACAGGATGGATTTAGAAGAGAGCAACATAAAAACAACGAAGAATCTTACATAAGCTGTGAGAAACAATCTTTTAATGATGATTATTGTGAAATAAGTTATTTAATAGAAAACAGACCAAAATTTAATAAAGTATATGATTATGATTTTATAATACCACACATTCGTTTCAAGGATTCGCCCACAAACCAAATTTTTTAGAAGACGAAAAACAGCTAAAATATAGTGTTTCACCTTCCGCAAATGATCCACAGTTCGCAACAGAAAAAGAAGAATCAAGCAACAAGAAAGCTATTCAAAATGAAGAAAAGCCTCTAGAGGAAGAACAAACCGCAGTGTATATAAATCCTATTATAGATACTTTGGACGATTAAGAAGATATCAGCCTCATTGTCAGTGAAAAATTTTCAAATAAGAAAATGGTGGACTCAACTAGAAGATTCAATTTGTCATTAGCGAAAAATCAAACTCATGTTTGTGTCAGCAAAGTGTTCGAAGAAGAGGAAGAGTATAAAAAGGAATCTTTACAAAAGCAAAATTCGGAAAGAAGCAACAATATAACGAATCAGAAGAAATGAGGGAATTAAAGAATTATAGTTGGTATGGTGGCAAAATTTCACAACAAGGAAACAATTTTTTAAAATCTGAAATTAGTAAGGAATTAAACAAGACAAAATCGGATCAAGAAAAAAATGGAAGAACAATGAAAAAAGAAGAACGTCATAAACATTTTTGCGATAAAATTTTACACAAAACGAATAAGAAAGAGAAAATAAGAAATAAAACAGATATACATAACTTAAAAATGAAAGCAGACACTATAAACACAAAAAAAAGAAGGAGATATTATTAAAAACCACAACTCAGCAAAAATTGTTCGCTACGAAAACTCTGCTAACCACACGGGAAAATGATTTGGTAAAGTTAAAATTAAAAAGAAAATTTTGCACTTTACAAATACGGACAATCTTACGAAAATTAGTTGAAGATAAAGGGGTTCATATAGTTAAGGATCAAGTGTTTAACTTCAAAGGAAATTCTAAACGCAAGTCGAATACGCCTCATCTTGAAGAAATCGAAAAATTACAGGATAAAACGTGGAGAAAAGTCGTAACAAAAATTAATTTGGAGAGGTTAGGAATAGGATAGACACAGTGAAACCAAGCAGGGGGGAGTCACAATAATTTAAGTATAAAATATCTTTAAGAATTGTCTCCGGAAAAATATTAAATTTACTTACTATTTAAAAATCCCATAGACTAATTTTAATATAAATTAATTAGGCATGCTATTCATTTTATATTATATTATATTTTATTCTCGCATAAAATAAAAAAGAGGGATCAAAAATATCTATAACAGTAAAAATAAAATGTTAAATAGAGTACAAAAATAAATAAATTAGTACATACATAAATAATGGATTTAAAATATAGAAAATTAAACTAATAGTTTAATAAATAATACATACAACTCTATGAAAACAATTTCGCTTACTAATTCAGTAGAAAAAATATAAGTTATTCACAATACATATAACAAAGATTCGAATACTAACACACAAGTATGGGAAATGCTTTAAATACACAGTCACACAAAAAAAATTTGTATTCTGTCCCAGAGGTCTCACTATGTGTACTTTATGTTTTTGGGGTCGCTGAATCCGAATCCGAGGTCCATTTAACCCCACCATTTCAGGGTTTTGATATAACCCCAGAAAACCAATATGGCGGACACCTTTTGAAAAAATTTATCGGATTCGCTTGAAACTCGTTACCCAGGGGTTTTAAGGGTCGCCGATTAAGAATTTGATGTCAGTCTTCAAAAATTCTAAGTGACGGATCCAATGTGGCGAACACTTTTTTGTAAAATTCATCGGATTCGCTTGAAAGTCGTTACTCAGGGGTTTTTGGAGTCGCTGATTATGAATTTAATGTAAGTTTTCGAAAATTCAAAATGGCGGATCCAATATGTCGGACATTTTTTGTAAAATTCGTCGGATTCGCTTGAAAATCGTTACTCAGGGGTTTTAGGGGTCGCTGAATCCCAATTTGATGTTACTTTTCAAAAATCAAAAGAAGGGACAACATTATTTTAACGGTTTGGATCAAAACCACTCCTGATGGAGGTATGCTTTACTCTATCCCGTGTAGAAGTTCCCATACTGTGACTAAAATATGTCAATTTCTACACGGGATATTAACGGAAAATATTGATATTAAATTTTATTTCAACATAAAAACTCTAAAAGAATTTGAAGCTTAAGTTGTATGCAGAGTAATTGCATCTTGCGTGGGTCTGCATCCACGGCACCTCCATGTGGTAACGGTGGGCAACGTAGATTGTCCGCTATCTGGCTAAGTCCCTGGATAACGGCTTTGATGCCGTCATGGCAGACTTACGTAAGAAACGTGTTACGATGCAAGGACTCGGAACATCAGTATCGGCGGTTAAGGGTGAGAAAGCAGGCTCTCAGGCGTCGTCATCCAACAACTGCAGCTCTTCATTGGTGGGAAACTTGGCTAATGTAGAGTATACTGCGACAAGACAAAGTAACAATCTATGTCATGACTGCGATAGTAATCGCGATGTGTTTTGTTATATCTGCTGCAAGTATAAAAACAGTTTATTGCGAAAACAAATTAATGATGACGTCAAAGTCACATACAAGAGGATTTTTTATTCAGAAATTGATGAGAACGCATGGGCTCCCAATATAATTTGCAATTGTTGTAAATTAATGCTTAACTGTGGGAAGAAAGACAAAATAGCAATCAAATTTTCCAGTCCAGCAGAATGAAAGAAACCTCTTTGTAAAGAAGATTGCTTTTTTTGCTTAAATAAAGTTAGTCAGAATTACACTTCTAAAAGTAAACACAACATCGTTTATAAAACTGTAACATCAGTAAAGGCTCTAATTTTACCCAACAACAAAGAAGATGCCAAAAGATAGTGCGGAGTTTTTGGCTTTATTTATGAAGCAGCATGATTTCCTAGAACCAAAGATAAGGGTTTCCATATATCGAAATCGAAAATCAGACTTTCGAAAATACTTTTCTAAATATAATGATCTTGTATTTTGTACTGATATCAATGGACTGATGAATGATATGAAAAAATTGCTATAAAGCAACAGATTGGTGACTTTTCATCGATTCTTCAAAAAATAAGTATTAAGGCAGTATTACTCCATAATACCAATGTTTATGCTCCTATACCTATAGCTCATTCGACTGTAATGAAGGAAAAATATGGAAATATGGAAATACTTCTGAATATAATTGGTTACGAGCAACACAGGTGGTAGACTTTTGGAGATTTCAAAATCATAACTATTTTACTTGGGAAACAGTCTGGATTTACAAAATATCCCTGCTACTTATGTTTATGGGATAGTAAAGTAGAAAACAGCATTACAAGATAAAAAATTGACCTATGAAAAAGTCCCTCACACCTGGATCGCACAATGTCATTAATGAATCGCTCGTAGATCCATCAAAGGTCCTGCCTCCTTCTCTGCACATTAAGTTAGGTCTTATGAAACAATATGTCAAAGTTCTTGATAAGACAGGTAAATGTTTCGAGTATTTACAGGCGATATTTCCTACAATTTCTGAGGCCAAAATTAAAGAAAGTATCTTTGACGGTCCTCAAATTCGAAAATTGCTTAAGGATAATGTCTTTATTAGTTAGATGAATAATGTGGAGAAAGCAGCTTGGTTGAGTTTTCGAGAGGTTGTAGAAAACTTCTGGGGAAATCGAAAAAGTCCACAATATAAAGAAAAAGTGGCCAAGATAATAAATAACTATGAGAAGTTAAGATGCTTGATGAGTTTGAAACTGCATTTCCTACACTCTCATCTTGACAAATTTCCGGAAAACGTAGGACACTTTAGCGAAGAACAGGGTGAACGATTCCATCAAGACATTGAAAGACTTTTGCTGGATGGTCAAAATAGAATCACTTGAACAGAACAACAAGCGCAGAAAAAATCCTCTCTCCAGATCGTTTGAAGAGAAAAGAACACGATATAGTTAAAAAAAGAAAACCATAAAAATATAATCCGTTTTTGGAGCAGCATTCTTATTATCAATCAGCCTTTTTATGGGCTATACATGATGTACAAAATCCGATCGGGCAACCTCCTTGCGGTTTACATCGGGTAATGCCAAAGCCGACGGTACAAGGATTCAGAAAATTAGTATTAATTAAATGAATGTAATAATAACGTCATTTTTTAAGGTTAGAAAAAAATTCTGATTTTAATGGAGTTAAATAGACCTCGAATTCGGGTTCAGCGAACCCTAAAACCCCTGAGTAACGATTATCAAGCGAATCCGACGAATTTTACAAAAAAGTGTCCGCCATATTGGATCCGCCATTTTGAATTTTTGAAGACTGACATCAAATTCGTAATCGGCGGCCCTTAAAACCCCCGAGAAACGAGTTTCAAGCGAATCCGATGAATTTTACAAAAAAGTGTTCGCCATATTGCTTTTCTTGGTTTATATAAAAACCCTGAACTGATGGGGTTAAATGGATTTAGGATTCGGATTCAGCGACCCCAAAAACATAAAGTACACATAGTGAGACCTCTAGGTCAGGATTCAAATTTTTTTTGTGTGGCTGTGATATAAATAACAAACTTCAAATAATGGGATATGCTGCAATAATAAACTAAAATTATAGTTATAAAAAAAAGATTATTGAAATATGAAACTAAAGTTTTTTTTAAACGAATTTCAAAACTGTAATCAAGACACTTCTATCATTTTTTTATCCGAAACTACAACTGTATATAGTTTTATTAATATTAACAAAATTAACTACATTTATAAACGAATAATATTTAATAATTACAAGTACCATAATGATTAAACAAAGAATATTATTCGCTGAAATACCTCAAAGAAAAATAATTACGTTTCATTAATGCTCTGATCAAATTACATAAAATTTCAAATTGAAATTCGCTTTAAATAATTCTACTATGTGCGTCTTTTTTTCTTAACTCCTTCAAAGAAAAGTTGCACTAAATAACATTAAAGGGAATAGTTTAAAGTTAGAGCATAAATGAAACTATTGTAACAACAATAACACTAATACAAATTAACACACTTAACATTATTAAATTTAAAAAATTAATTTAAAAACACCTTGAAAAGATTAAAAATGACAATTTATCGTAGAAAATATAAAGCTATTTTTAATGTATTGTTACTGAAAAAAATATTTAAAAAATAAAATGAAACATACATGTGGAAAGACAATTAAAAAATATATTATAAACAGTAATTTTTAAAAAATGCAGTTTCCCCTTTTTTATAAAAAGAAAAAATATTAAATATGGTAAACAGCATTTTTTATGAAAGAATATTGAAAAAGAGTGGTTATGCTTTACACTTTCTTTAATTAAAAAAATTTTACACTATTTCTAAAATAAACTTGCAAAGAAATTTTAAAGAATGAAAAATCTGGATACAAAAACACTACATTTAATTGATAAAAATAAAATTTAAAAATGGATGAACATAAAAATAATTTGAAAATGTTTCATTCTCAAAACAACTTGACCAAAATTATGTTAAATAATGAAATAAAAGAATCAGAATATTAAATTTTTACTATAAAAAAACTAATGAAGAAACAGTGATATATAATAAATAAACATTTTTTCTTTATATTCTGCACGTCTTTTAAACGAACTATAACACATTCACAAAATCTGCTTGTGTTTGTCATTTATTTTTAATAATGACTCAAACTGTTTATTTCGAAGATAAAAAAAATTATATAGTTTAAAAGACATTTTTTTCAAAAAAACCATAATCTATTCTTTTTACCATGCATTATGATAATTAAAATTTTCAAAGATAAAAAGAATATTTTATTATAATAAAAAATTTTAAACATAACTTTTTCAAGAAAATATGAAAAATTCACAATATTTAAAGCTACGAAAGTATTTTTTTTAACAAAATTTTTATTTTATTATTGTGTAATAAAAGTATTCTGCGACTTATGCAAAAGTTGTTCATAAAAACATTGTGAAAAATTAAGATTGAAATGAAAAAAATTACTTGTTATCTTCGTTTAAAAAAATGTTATAATTACTAATTTTTACCAAAAACAATATGTTATGATAAATTCAATTTTCTACACTATGGAACTATGTTTTTCTAATTTTTAAAAGCAAAGATGTTTTATGTATTCTTCATGCGAAATGAATATCAATATTAAAAAAAATTGTATACAAGAATTTATGTAGATTTCATTATTTACGAAATACATTAAAATTAATTATAAACGTTACCACCGTAATTGAAAAAAATAAAAATTTAGGAAAGTTACATATCCCGATGTAAGCAAATATCTAGGTTGGTAAAAATTAAAGTGAAATATAAACAGTTAAGATTCTGTTTATTTTTTTTTGTAATGTCGTTAGAAAACAAGTTAAAAAAAGAGATAAAGCATTTTTTTACCACACTAGACCTGAAAATGCGTTTTAATAAATATATGGATTATATGCAAACCAACAAAACTATTAAAAACATAATTTTTATATCATCAATAAAATAAATTGGACTATATACAAAGTTAATGCGTAAATCTACCAAAAACCAGCTTTTTTGCTTTTAATGTAAACTAAACTTGAAACTAATACTATAACTCAAAACAATAATTCACACTTATTTGAAAAATAAATCTTTAAAACGAGGAAAGATTTTACAAAAATTGTAAAGAAAAGAAAAGAATCATTTAGAAATGGCTGCCAAAGGACGTCAGCCTAATTAGAAGGGGGCATGACAACATAATTGTCATCACAATTTTTTTCTTCTCTTTTCAAAAATAAAGCAAAAAAAGGATTATTCTTCCATTGTAACAATCACATGCGATACAATTGATGTAGTCATAGTTACGTTACACATACGCTACAAGTGAAAGACGTCAGCGATAAAATAAAATTCAACAAAATTCTTTTTAAGTTATATAATTAAACTAAAAACAAAATAACCTACATAAATATCTTTATCAACGATAAAACAAAAACATTTTAACAAGAAAACACTTTTAACAACGAACTTAGGCATACTTTATGTAAAATCTCTTTTTTAACATGTTCTATAAATGAGAATGTATTTAATTTTGTTAGCTTACTTTTGATAAAAGTTTAAATTAATTATTTTCCAGGATTAACTTTTGTAAAAAAATAACATGAACACAATTCTTGTAAACCTCGAAAGAGTACCTAATATCTATTCTATAAATTTCAAAAGAGAATCTTTGATGACGCTTTTCCGCAGCTGACAAGGGACGTCAGCCTATTAGAAGGGGGGCATTTGTGACGACCGGACTTCGTCACGAAATATCCCTTTGTGATAACAAAATACAAATAAAATGTTTACAAGAAAATATTAACAAAATATACTTAGTTCATCTATTCGTTATAATCATAATTAAATTGAGTTTAAATATTAATGAAATATAATATTTCTCTCAATCATTACAGTTTATTATATTTCACATTTTTAGAAATTTACATTAAAAAAGATTAAGAATTTAACTTTAATTAAAAGAATGAGGCTTCAGATACCAATGTATTGTGAAAATTAAGGAGTGGTGTGTCTAGGTTATTGAACCATGATCACACCACTGCCTGAAACTGCAAGCTTGCAGAAAAGCACCTAGCAACGAGCAGGTGCAATAAACTAAAGTATGATTTTACCACTGTAATGTCGATTAATAAAATCGATTGACACAGGGAAATCTGGGCATTTGCCCGTGTTTCTCGGTGTGACCAAGACGGAGACTTAGGGCTATAGTACCAGATAAAGTTATTGTACGAAGCCCTTGTTTGTTTAATTAAATTGAAGGTCTGAATAATAGACCACAAAATGAAGTAATAAAATAAGTAAATAAATAAAGGGTTATAAAATTAAAGTGACAAAAGTAAGAAATAAAAAGTGAAATATTAAATAAAGTGCAAGTGAGTTAAAATACAAAAGAGAAATTAACTAAAAGGAATAAAACTTAAAGAAAATATATAAATATATATATATATATATATAACAAAGGTGAGCTAAGTTGTTTTACACACTAAAATACAAAACATGCACATAAACACATTACGCATCAGAAAATAGATATTGTGTAGAATCACATACTTAAAAGAAGATAAAGATTGTAATCTTTAAAATAAAGTAAAAAAGGAAAATTTAGATATTTTTATTAGGATTTAGAGGTCATAATATATTCTCATTATATTGTATATCTGTTTAACTTAATTAACATCCACACAGCATTTCCAAAACCTAAAAATCCACTATTTCCAAACAGTAGAGATTCTCACCTCACTACTTGAACAATAAGTAGGAAGGAGGGGATCCACTACCAAATAGGTTTGAAGGTTTTGAATATTTTCGTGTAACATTCCTTTAAATTAAATTATTGTTAACAATTTAATTTGTTTATTACATGGATAGTAAGTGTTTTCATATTTAAGCGACTTTTTCTTATCATTGGTTTTGTTTCTGATTTTAAGGTCTTATTTGAGTGATTTATTTTTATTAATTTAGAAAAGAAGTGTTATGTAATCTTAGTCTTTTTCATATCGTTTATTTTGTTTTTAGTTTTAAGGTTTGGTTTCACTTCTTTTAACTATTTGATTTGAAACGAAAGGTAATAATGGATTGTGAAGGAAAAGTGTTTAAGTATAAGTGAATAAATCCATTTAAAATAAGAAACACATTAGAAGAACAAGTTTATCTTTTGTTTCTCAGAGTTTAAGTGATAAGTAGCCTTAATTACCGGAAGGTTCAAAAATTTGAAAAACTTGTCAATTTGAATTTTTAAAGCTGTCAAAAAATGTGACATTTAGACCTTAAAATCAGAAACAAAACAAATAATAAGAAAAAGTCGCTAAATTAATAGTACACTTAGCTTCTAAAATAAAAAAAAAATAAATCAAATTACAACTTAAAACTATCAACAGATCAAACGATCAGAAAAAGTCACGAAAATAACAAAACACTTACTATCCAAATTAAAAGAAAAAAATATAAGAAACTAAACCTCGAATCTTTTAATATAAAAAACAATGCATATATTTTAAATAGACAAGAACATAAAAGTCCTGTATAAGCATTAAAAATATGCACACCTAACGACATACCGTGAATGGTTGCGCTGCACATTGCGTCTTGGCGGCGCGACGACGTGATGCACAATATTCAAAAATTCATTTCTCGAAAACAAAAAAGGGTTTTCTGGAAAAAAATAAGTATTTCATCGGAAAAAATCTCAGCTTTCATTCAAAAATAAAAAAAAGTATGCAAAGATGAGAAAAGTGAAAAAACATTTTTATTTTTTCAAAATTCGTGTCAAAATTTTTTTTTTGAAAATAAACTACGTCATTCGAAAGCTTATGAAAAAACCTAGAAAAACTATGTCCTACTTTTTTTTAATTTTTCCGTTTAACTATAATAAATTATCAAAGTTAATCGTGTCACGCAAAAGTTCAGAACTTTAACCCACTTCCCCTCGGAGAAATTTTTATAAAATTCAAAAATATTTGTCTGACAATGTACTAACCTGTAGGGCATATCATAAAACAAATTTTGAAAGAATTAAACCAAAAAATTTTTTGGGTGGATTTTTGATGTGATTTCTACCATATGTCAATTAAACTCTTTAACGCCGGTAAGGACACATATTTTAATCAACTTTTAGAACCATCTTTTTTAACGGTTTCGTATGTTAAAAATTTGGTTGGTATCCATCCCTATAGAATTTTTATCGCTCTTTCAGAATCTGAAGTTTAAATTTAAAAAAACTTTAATTTGAGAAAGTTGTGAACATTTATTGATAAAAACTGAATTGACAAAATGGTGGACATTTTCCGCAAAAACCAACTTTCAATATGGCGAAATGTATGATTAAAAATTTTAAAATGGCGATAGAAGACATTTTTTAAAATACATATCAACGTCTAATGTACGAATTTTAAAAAAATTTTGAGAATCTTGTCACTTTGTATTTAGTGGTTTTTGAGGCTGCTCATTACGAATCTGATATTAGTTTTTCAAAATTCAAAATGACGGATTCAATATGGCGGAATATTTTTTTTCAATTTGACAAAATATGTTTGAAACCTCCTACTCAGGGGTTTTCGGCGTCACTGATTACGAATCTGATATTAGTTTTCAAAAATTCAAAATAGCGGATCCACTATGGCGATCGTAAATTTAAAAAATCGTTTGGTCTTGTTAAAATTTGTTACCTATAGGTTTTTGCGGTTGCTGATTACGAATCTGATATTAATTTTTTAAAATACAAAATGTCGAATCCAATATGTCGTTTGAATTAAGTCGTTAAAAACATTAACATTTTTTTGTGAATTAAGGTGATACTTTTTGATATGTTCTTGCCACAAAAAAATATACAAAATTTGAAAACTTTTACTTTGAAGACAATCCTACTAAATATAGATTTTTCGAAAAACCAAGGTTTGCCTGTCATATTAATTCTACTATTTTAAGTTTATATTTCACATCAGATTTTAAGTTAAGGGAGGGTGGTTTAATACCGAACCCCTAAAATGCAAAAGCTAAAAATGTGCCAAAAATGTGTTTCTTTGTTTTCGTCAAAAATTTTTTGAGTGAAGAACTATTTTTCAATCTTTTCTGACGGTTGCCGAGGTTTCTGATTGTCATTAATAAAAGATCTAAATAAAGAGCGAAAATTTACGTTTTCAACTTTCTCAAAATGGGTGGTCCGAAACCGACCCCCTTTTTTGAAAGGAAATGTCAAGAAAAATTAAGATATCAAATTCTGATAGTAATTAAAATAAATTTCAACTGTATGTAATGAATTGTTAAATTATTTTAACTCAATTTAAATACATTTTTTGACCTTTTTCTGAACAAAAAGGTAAATAAATGAATCATTAGCAACTTTACTCTAAAAACATTTGTCTATAAGTTATGTTGACATAGTTAAGCTTGAATTAATATTATTACTTTATTTAAATAAATTTGAAGGCCTTGTTTTAAACGATAATAAATATAAATTGTTAAACAGTGTCTAAATTTTCAATATCATAGCAGAGGTGCGTTCACGTAACTTTCACACACTCTCACTTTTACTCAAAAAATTCTCACTTTTCACTTTCACTTTTCACTTTTCACTTTCACTTTTCACTTTTCACTTTTCACTTTCACTTTTCACTTTTCACTTTCACTTTTCACTTTCACTTCCACTTTCAATCCAAAAATTATCACTTTCACTTTTCACTTTCACTCAAAAATTCTCACTTTCACTTTTACTCTTACTCCAAAAATTCTCACTTTCACTTTTACTCTCACTCCAAAAATTCTCACTTTTACTAAAAAAATCTCATTTTTCACTTTTACTCAATAATTCTCACTTTTCACTTTCACTTTCCTCAAAAAATTCTCACTTTCACTTTTTACTCTCACTTTCACTCTCACTTTCCTCAAAAATAATTCTCACTTTCACTTTTCACTCTTACTTTCACATTCACTCAAAAAAATCTTACTTTCACTCAAAAAAATTCTCACTTTCTCTTTTCACTCCCACTTAACATTCACTAACACTCTCACTTAAAAATTCTCACATATTCTTTTCACTCTCACTTTCACTTTCAGTCAGAAAATTCTCACTTTCAATTTTCACTCAAAATATATCACTTTCGCACAAAAAATTCTTATTTTTACTTTTCACTCTCACTTTTACTCAAAAAATTCTCACTTTCACTCAAGAAATTCTCACTTTTACTTTTCACTTAAAAAATGCTAACTTTTTACTCTCATTTTCACTCTCACTTTTACATTCAATAAAAATTCTCATTTTCACTTTCACTTAAAAAGTTCTCACTTTTCACTCTCACTTTCACTTTCAATAAAAAATTCTCATTTTCACTTTTACTTTAAAAAATTCTCAATTTTTACTGTCACTTTTACCTAAAAAATTCACACTTCTTACCCTCACTTTCACTCAAAAAATTTGCACTTTTTATTCTCACGGTCACTTTCAATTAAAAAATTCTCACTTTCTCTCTCACTCTCACTTAAAAAATTCTCCCTTTTCATTCTCACTCCAAAAATTCTCACTTTTCACTGTAGTGCATTCTATAGAATATTCTATAGAGTTTAACTGGAAATAATTAATAAAATTTGTGTAGAAGTTAAGAAATATTCAGTTATATTCTGTAAAATATTTGATAGAATGTTGTATAAAGTTATTCTATATATGAGGCATTCCATGTCAAGTCATCTAGGGATCTTATGGTGTAATGCTTACTTCTATAATTTTTTACTCTTAAACTATTAAACATAAAAATTTGGCAAAGTACATTTTAAAACGGGTTTTTCATGCTCTTTCGATTGAAAATAATAGTTAAAAAATTTTTTTGGCATAAAAAAATCAAAATTAATAATAAATTTTAATTTTTGGGAGGGAAAGGAACGATTTTTAGGGTTTCGTGGCCTAGGGCCAAAACCCTTATAGCGAGACTTCGGTGTCTGTCCGTAGTTTTTACGTCTTAAGTATTCAGTCTTAAGTCTTAAGTCTTAAGTCTTAAGTCTTAAATATTCAGTCTTAAGTTCTTATGTCCTAAGACTTAAGACTTAACTTCGGTATAAGAAAGTCTTAAGTCCTAAGTCTTAAGTCTTACGTCTTAACAACCGTTGCCATGGCAACTTCGGTATAAGAAGGTCTTAAGTCCTATGTCTTAAGTCTTACGTCTTAACAACCGTTGCCATGGCAACTTCGGTATAAGAAGGTCTTAAGTTCTAAGTCTTACGTCTTAACAATCGTTGTCATGGCAACCGTTGCTATGTTAATGGTTGTCATAACAGCCGTTGCCATGGCAACCTTTGCTATGTTAATGGTTGTCAGAACAGCCGTTGCCATGGCAACCGTTGCTATGTTAATGTTTGCCATAACAACCGTATAGTTTTTGACCTATAGGTCAAAAACGTAAGTCAAAACTTATGTCAAAATAGACCTATTTTTTACCTATAGGTCAAATAGAGAATAAATAACATTACATCAAAATCCATGTTTAATTTGACCTATTTTTTTACCAATATGTCAAAAAGTGGTCCCCGTGTAGGTCCTTACATTATGTCAAAATACAAGTTTAATTTTGCCTATTTTTTGAACTACGGGTTTTTACAGGGGCCTTAATGTGGGACATCACATTACGTCAAAATTTGATCTGTGTCGCTGATTCAAATTTAGAGAGCCGGGAAAGACGCATATTTTACTCAACTTTTATAGCCATCGTTCTTAACGATTTCGTATGTTAAAAATTTAGTAGGTATCCATCGCTATAGAGTTTTTATCGCTCTTTCAGAATCTGAAGTTCAAATTTTAAAAAAATTTAATTTCAGAAAGTTGTGAACATTTTTTCGACAAAAAACTTAAAAATTTTACTTTTTTTAGAAAAATGAATTTTTTTAAGGTAGCAAGTAAGAATGCATGCCTAAAAACTACAAATATCGCGTCCGCAAAAAGCAACATTCAATATAACGAAATGTATATTTAAAAAATTTTAAATGGCGGCTTTAAAATGGCGATAAAAGACATTTTTTTAAATAAACATCAAAGTCTAGTGTACGAATCTTAAGACAAAATTTGTATAATCTTGTCACTTTGTATTTAGGGGCTTTTAAGGTTGCTGATTACGATTCTGATATTATTTTTTTAATTTCAAAATGACGGAATATATTTTTAAATTTGAGAAAATATGTTTGAAACCTCCTACTTAGGGGTTTTCGGCGTCGCTGATTGCGAATCTGATATTAGTTTTCCAAAATTTAAAATGGCGGATCCAATATGGCGATCGAAAATTTAAAAAATCGTTAGATCTTGTTGAAATTTGTTATTTATGGGTTTTTGCGGTTGCTGATGACGAATATGATCTTAGTTTTTCAAAAAACAAAATGGCGGATCCAATATGGCTATTGAATTAAGTCGTAAAAAACATTAACATTTTTTGTGGAGTAAGAAGGTGATACTTCTTGATATGTTCTTGCCACAAAAAAAATATACAAAATTTGAATTTTAAAAAACTAATATCAGAATCGTCATCAGCAACCTCAAAAGCCCCTAAATACAAAGTGACAAGATTATACAAATTTTGTCTTAAAATTCGTACACTAGACTTTGATATTATAAAAAATAATTTTTTTTATATATTATAAATATATATATATATATATATATATATATATATATATATAATATTCTTTGCATAGAACCACATTCTCAATAAATAAATAAAGAATTTGCTTGAAAACACGAATTAACCCTTTAACGCCGGAAAGGACACATATTTTACTCAACTTTTAGAGCCATCGTTCTTAACGATTTCGTAATTTAAAAAATTAGTAGGTATACATCCCTATAGCGTTTTTATCGCTCTTTCAGAATCTGAAGTTCAAATTTAAAAAAAATTTAATTTGAGAAAGTTGTGAACATTTTTTCTACAAAAAACTGAAATTTTTTACTTTTTTTTGGAAAAATGAATTTTTTTAATGTACCAAGTAAGAATGCATGCGTAAAAACTACAAATATCGCGTCCGCAAGAAGCAACCTTCAATATGGCAAATGTATACTTATAAATTTTTAAATGGCGGTAGAAGACAATTTTTTAAATAAACATCAAAGTCTAGTGTACGAATTTTAAGACAAAATTTGTATAATCTTGTCACTTTGTATTTAGGGGCTTTTGAGGTTGCTGATTACGATTCTGATATTAGTTTTTTAAAATTCAAATTTTGTATATTTTTTTTGTGGCAAGAACATATCAAGAAGTATCACCTTCTTACTCCACAAAAAATGTTAATGTTTTTTACGACTTAATTCAATAGCCATATTGGATCCGCCATTTTGTTTTTTGAAAAACTAAGATCATATTTGTCATCAGCAACCGCAAAAACCCATAAATAACAAATTTCAACAAGATCTAACGATTTTTTAAATTTTCGATCGCCATATTGGATCCGCCATTTTAAATTTTGGAAAACTAATATCAGATTCGCAATCAGCGACGCCGAAAACCCCTAAGTAGGAGGTTTCAAACATATTTTCTCAAATTTAAAAATATATTCCGTTATTTTGAAATTAAAAAAATAATATCAGAATCGTAATCAGCAACCTCAAAAGCCCCTAAATACAAAGTGACAAGATTATACAAATTTTGTCTTAAGATTCGTACACTAGACTTTGATGTTTATTTTAAAAAAATGTCTTTTATCGCCATTTTAAAGCCGCCATTTAAAATTTTTTAAATATACATTTCGTTATATTGAATGTTGCTTTTTGCGGACGCGATATTTGTAGTTTTTAGGCATGCATTCTTACTTGCTACCTTAAAAAAATTCATTTTTCTAAAAAAAGTAAAATTTTTAAGTTTTTTGTCGAAAAAATGTTCACAACTTTCTGAAATTAAATTTTTTTTAAATTTGAACTTCAGATTCTGAAAGAGCGATAAAAACTCTATAGCGATGGATACCTACTAAATTTTTAACATACGAAATCGTTAAGAACGTTGGCTATAAAAGTTGAGTAAAATATGCGTCTTTCCCGGCTCTCTAAATTTGAATCAGCGAATTTTCGCTGATTAGAGTATGCAGCTGCCCAGAGTTAAGAAGCGAGCTGCTGAAAACAAACAAGTCTGAAAACTATAATTCATTTTATATTGTATTAATGACCTATTTTACATTTTATATTATATTCTTTGCATATAACTATCTACAAATAAATAAACAAAGCATTGATTTGAATTTCATACAAAATTTTTTTTGTCAAAGTTATAAGGTTTTAAATTATCAATGTTATAGAAAACGTAAAAACTTTTACCACACCTACTTTTTACAATTTTTTTAATGTTCCAAAATCTTGGAAATTTGTTACTCTTATATAGGACAACAAATTCCCAAAATATCAAATCAATCCAAGAACTATTTTTTTGAGGGGGGATCCACTTCAGAAATTTTGCCCCATTGATACCAATCGATTCATTTTAATGCAAAGAATACAATTCTTTTGTATATTTTCTTAAATTTTTAATTTGTTAATTTTGATTGACACTTTAAATGTTAATCAAATGTATAATATATTTACAAATAAAAAACAATTGTTTTATGCATTTTTAAATTTTTGATAATTTAAAGAAGCTTTCTCCACGAGGAAGCAAAAATTATAAAAATCAAATATAATTATTAAAGCAAATAATATTTTTTAACCTAAATACAAAATTATTATTTTTTATCTACTGAATTTGAACTCACAAACTGTTTTGTTATTAAACAAAAACGTTTTAACTCATGTTTATGTTTGAAAATAAATAATTCTTTTTCTCAGTGTGACAGTCTTTATCAATAAACATTTTGATAGGTTGTAATTAAGTAGTCCCTTTACTTTTTGTTAGATAAAACATGTATAGTGTTTTAAAAGTGTCTCATTTTACAGATAAAACGACTCACGAATTACTCGCAAGAAAAGTCGAGTTGAAAGAAAAAGATTTGGAGCTAAAGAAGCAATTATTAAAAGTTGAAATTGAAAGGAATGAAATCCTAATTAACAGATATAAAGAAATTTCTGATTTACTAAAAAAAATGTATTCTAAATTTATCTTAAAGTTGAAATTTTTTTGATACACATCATTTTTTTTCATCGTTTTACTTGCTACTTACTTTAATATATTTTAACTTTACTGTTGTCGAATTACTTATTTTTGTAAGTTAATAAAAATGTTTAAAATAATAAATTTTTTATTTAAATATTAATTCACTTATAAAAAGACTTGTCTTCAATTTTCTTTATAAAATTTGTAATTACATTTTTATTATTTTATCTAGAGAATAACTTACAAATTGGAGTTAAGCTTATAACACCATGTGACTGTTAGTGACGTCGGCCGAACAATTCTTGGAGCTGCCTTTCTCGGCGAGGGTTCGTGGGCGGCACCGAAACGACGATATTGGGTACTTCCCGAGGGGCACGTAGGGGCAGCTCGCGTGTGAATGGGGCGGGGCGCTATTCGGATGCACGATGCGGTTTCCTGGGGGCTTTCGTGACACTGCGGTATATACTGGTACCGGGAGTGTGATAACTGAGTGGGGCTGCCGTTCCAATCGTCGGCGCGGATCCTTGGTGAGAGGGTGCCCCCGAATTAATTTCACGAAGAAACGGGAGTCTGACGTCGGTGGCTCAGGGTGGTCCTGATCGTAGGCCAATAAGGACCGTAGGGCGTTGTTGTGTTCCTAGGCGGCACGTCGTTGGGCCCGCACTCGAGCGGCCTTGACGCACGTTATTCTAGCCGACATAAGCGGCGACAGTGGCCAGAGCCGATCGGTGTTTTCGATCTTGATACCGAGCAAGGTTCCAAGGCCGAGACCCGTTACGTAACTTTGCCCTGAAAAGGGCAGGTTGTGCATAGATTTTGCCCTGAGAAGGGCAGGTGGTGAAGTACCCTCGCACAAGGCGAGAGAGTGATGAGACGATATTTACCAAGAAAATATTTATTTGCCCGATAGAGGATCTGGTGCTTCGGTTGTCCCAGTGGCAGGCGGCGATGTCGAGGTAAGTAAAGAGAGAGAGAAAACTTGTCGGCGGCGTGGTCCGTCCTGATTCCCAACGATAGCTCCGGATGTCGGCTTCTTTCGAGAGTCGGTGGGCGAGTGGGCTTGCTCCAGAGATGGCGAAGCAACGGTGTTCCCTTAGAGTAGTTGCGTGACAGTTGAGACGACCTGTCTCCTTTAAGTTTCAGCGATTTCTGTCTGAGTCAGGGGAAATGCGGCATATTTATGTGCCTCTGCCGAGCCGCATTCGCGGTTTCCCTTTCCCCCAGTGCAGGAGCCAATCAGCGTATGAGACGCTCCCACTCTGAGGCGCGCATGCGCAGTATGGTGGAACGATAGATAGTCCAGCGGAAGCAGCGGAATGTAGAAGACGTGTCGAGTTTCTCTCCCTCTATATTTTTTTGCCATGCCATGGAAACAACTTCTGCACCATGGTCCGATACATATCTAAGAAATAATCATAGTATGAATAATACTAATAATAATAATAGAAATAGTGATAGTGATGAAACAAAAGCAGTATTATAATAGAAATAGTAACAGTAATAATAAAATAATATTAACATTAATTGATAATAATATTACTTGTAATATTAAAAGTAGGAGTCACTTCCTTAATTAATGACATTAAAATTGATACTTTTAAGGAGAATACAAAATAACGATACTAAGAATAATAAAGTTAACTAACTATTTGAACAAAGAAAAAAAAGAAATCGAAGATAAATGTAAAATATTGAATGGATAAACTAAAATTGAGCGCTTCGCGTTGGTTTTGCGGGCAACGCGGAAACTGGCCAACGCCCGTGACTGACGTCACGGGTTTTTCCTCTCCGTGCGCCAGAGGATCTTGGGTTTTTCCCAAGGCGTTGTCGCCACTCGGGACAATAGGAGCCAGACAAAAACTTAAAGAAGGTGAACGTAACAACTAGAACAACTAAACTTGCAGCACTATTGCCAATATTACTGTAAGTTTAGGTGTAGTAAGGGAACTCTTAAATGAAATTTTCTTAAAGCTAAAATAAAAAAATGTGATTGTAAATTGTTGTTTAAAAGCATTATTTTATCGTTTCTCATCAAACAGGCACACACTGTTTTTAGTGTGTAAAATTCAATTTTACAGGTTAGTGTTACAAAAATTAATTTTAAATTGAGTAAAAAAAAATTAAAAATATAAAAAGAACGGCATTGCAGTACAAAAATGTTGATATTTTATTGAATTAATGACAATATGAACATGAACAAGATTAATAAAATATCTTATTTTTAGGTAGAAGACGAATAGGGTAATTCACATAATAAAATTAGGATAATTTTTACAAGCCCATTAATAAAGTAGTATTTATAAGTAAAAGTAAGAATTTTTCGAGTGCAAATGACAGTAAAACTTATAATTTTTTAAGTTCGAATAAAAGGAAAAATTGTTTCAGTAAAAAGTGAAAGTTCAAATTTTTTGATTGAGTGAAACTGAAAAATTTTTGGGTGAGATTATTTTAAGTGAAAGTTACAATTTTTTTAAAAAGTGAAATTGAACATTTTTCCAGTGAAAATGAAAGTAAAAATTTTTGGAGTGAAAGTAAGAATTTGTAAGTAAAAATGAAAAGTAAAAGTAAGAATTTTTGGGTGAGAATTAAAGTGAGAATTTTTGTAGTGAAAATGAAAGTGAGAATTTTTTAAGTGAAAGTGACAGGAGAGTAAAAAGTGAGAATTACTGAGTAAAAGTGAAAAGTGAGATTTTTTAGTGAAAGTGAGAGTAAAAGTGAGAATTTTTGATTGAAAGTGAGTGAGAAATTTTTTAACTGAAAGTGAGAGTAAAAAGTATGAAATTTTGAGTAAAAGTGAGAGTGAGAATTTTTTGAGTGAAAGTGAGTGTTATATCCCGATATATTTTAAAAATTTAGTTAATTTTCTAAAATTACACAATTCAGTTAATTTATTAATTAAACAAAAACAATACGCATAATATTTGTACATTGTCTAAAGGCATAGTTCATTTTAATGCATTATTTATCACAAAATTCTAAAATTATTAACAGAAAATAAAATTAATAACTAAGTATTGTAATCTTTCATTCATATGAGTCATTAGCACGTGTACTACTCATATGAATGAAATTGTAAACGGAATCAACGTACTATGCCTTGCGACAAGTGTCAAAGCTATGAATGAAAAAGATGACGCATGATTGAAAAGAATGACAGAAGAATAAATGCAATTTATGAAATTAGTTAATATTATGAAGAACAATTATCTAAAATAACTAATAACTTGCAAATATTGTTAAATTGCGTTTATTACCAAGCAATTAATTTAAAATTCCTTTAAATTGGTCGAATCAAAAATTAATCGATAGTCGACAATCGATTAATCGATAATCGACTGTCGATTCGATTAATAGCGCAAAAACTCGTATCAATGTTTGAATTCAATAAATATCAATTCAAGTATTGATTATAAGTCTCAATGATAGATAGATAGAAATTAGAAAGAAAAATAAAAGATCATATTACATCTGTATGTGCTCAATGCTCTTTTAGATAGAAACGTGCTACATGCTCTTTTGGCTAGAAACGTGTTTTTTTTACTAATTTCCCCACACGATACATAGACCAAAAGTCCTATATAAGCCAATGCAAAATCAAGAGCGATTGTCAAAAGTTCCGGTGTAGTTCAGTGCGAATAATATCATTGTAGAGCGACCCTTCAGTTTAAACGCGAGTTATCGAATTCTTTCCGTAAAAGGTGCAAGTTAGATTATTTATCACTTAGAAACAAGTTTCTTTCCCGTAAAAAGGTGCAAGATAATAATTTAACACTTAGAATCATTAATTTTGTTGTTTTAACTGTCGTATTTGTTATACAAAATTAACAGTGTAAATTTCATTAATTCTTTCCGTAAAACGGTGCAAGTTATATTATTATCACTTAGAAACAAGTTTCTTTCCGTAAAAGGTGCAAGATAAATAATTTAACACTTAGATAACGTGAAACTGTTAATTTATAGCAAAACTCTTACAAAGTTGTGAAAGTTACATAAGTGTAACATAACAAACTTTAAGTTTCATTCACTTGAAACGAAACAAATCAAGAAACCAAATATAACGACTTTGCGATACTTTGTCAACGAATATTGTCCAATAAACGTTAGTAACCAATTGTAATAACTGTACTTTTAATTAATGTTGTAAACAATAAATTTATAAAAGGAATATTAATCTTGTTTTTAACGCAAAACCCATAGTTTTGACAAGTGATCACGATCCTACTATAAAAATAAAGATCAGGCCTTACCAACCTGATTAATCAGCTAACTGGTTTTAAAACCTCTTTTAACTAAATAACTAAATTTAATTAAAAGCCTTTCTTTGCTCGGGACATAACAGCTGATTTGG
The DNA here is from genome assembly GCA_032873175.1 of Leptopilina drosophilae. Lineage (NCBI taxonomy): Eukaryota > Metazoa > Arthropoda > Insecta > Hymenoptera > Figitidae > Leptopilina > Leptopilina drosophilae. The sequence goes on from CM065480.1 coordinate 28,201,229, forward strand.
TGGCAGTGGTGGGATTGTCACTTTTGTTATAAACAAATTAATTTTCAAAAAAAAAATTTTATCAAAAAAAAAAATTTTTGTTTTCACAATTTTAATTTTTGAGTCAAAATTAACATTAAACTCAATAACCACGTTCAACTCCACACAACCAACTCCTAATTGTTTATAATTTAATAAACAATTTCCTAATTCCTTCATATAATCCTATAATTGGGCTGTCTTTGCGCCGTCCGGCGAATTTTGGCTTAATTTAAGAATAGTTTACGCCGTCCGGCGAGACCGTTCAATAGGGATTTTCCTCTCTTTCATTTTTAAATAAAATTGTGACATTATTATTGCGCCGTCCGGCGAATTTTAATTGATCAAACGACATTTGAGCCGTCCGGCGAAATTGTCATTTTATTTGTTTCTTTTAAAACTTCCTAACATTCCTTGATTTTTCACAACAAATAATAATTTGCCTTGAGAAAATTTAAATTATTAAATAAATAAATTCAATAAGAACATTAAATACATAAAAATGTCATTTGGTTACAGTTAAAAAAATTATGTGCGATAAAATTCCAACACCAAAGAAAATTAAAAATCGAGGAGGAATCAAAGCACAAAGAAGATTTAATATCGAATCATCACTAGAGTCAGAAAAATTTGTAGAAAATTTTCATTCAAAAAACAACTTCAGAGAATTAAAAACACAGGAAGAATTTTCTGAATTTTTCGAAAAATTGCTAAATAAAACGGAGCAAATTTTAAGAAAATAAAAAGTGTAATTAAAATTCAATAAACAACAAAATAAACTCTTATTGAAATTAATGTGCTTTGTTTATTGTTGTATGATAATAGTATACCTAATATTAATTGCAATAATTTGGTATACAAGTCCAAAAAGGAAAAATTGAAATAGAACTAATCAAATAAACAATAAGCTGATCAATAAGTCATCTATTTAACAAAAAATATATACATATAATCGGAATCTAGATGAATAGATATTTTGACATAATTAACAACTTTAATTATCCCCAAATCGAATTAATCTCAGGAGATTTAACATCTCACAAAGGTATATTTCTTATCGATAATACTAGTCGATTAAATATAATAAAAGAAACAGAATTGTCTTCATTTATTAACATCGATAGAAACAATCGATACACACTTCGACATAACTCAATTCACACCAACGGTAGTGCCATAGTAGAATTTTGCGATTTTTCTTTGAAATTTGAAACTATCGATTACGAAAGTAACTCCGAAATCATTGGTGTTTTAGGCGCACCATTCTTAGATCAATTATTCGAAACCAATCACTTTAGTCGAATTGCTAGAGAATACGATAGAAGAGCTCGAAGGAGAGAAAATACATTTAGACAACGATTTATTAGACGCATTTGTAGAATAATACGAAATTCGTCGTGCCGAAAATATCCATGAATCGTTACGTCAATAATATTGAATTTAATACGGATATTTTTCCAAATATTCACATATCATCACCCAATTTAAAGGAAAAAAGAGGTCTTTTCTTAATAAATCCTGCTTTAAACATTAATTTAATAAACGAGAGAAAATTAGCACCAGGAATTGTAATCGACCGATCAGAATCAATCACTCTAAATTCAGGTTCTTTTGTTACTTCTGGAACAACAGAAATAATAATTGCAAATAAACCAATCGAATTTCGAACTTATATTAATAGTAGACAAAACGAATTGACAGGTATATTGGGATTAGCATTCTTAAATACAGATCCTAGTGAATTTGTATTGTAATTATTATCGATACTAACATATGCAATATTTTTCTCTAATAACAACAATTTTTGTTATAGCAATCTTTTCATTAATTTGGTGTTTAAAATTTTGGCACATTTTCAAAAATTTTAAAATCAATAAATTAACAGATATATTGATTTAAACAATTTTCATGCAAGGAAAAGTATTAGGAGAGCACATTAATGTAAGAAGTCATAATTAAATTGCGCGGTTAATAATATTAATCATCTTTGCATTTACTTAAACTACTCATTGACTTCGCGCGCGAAAGCTACAAGTAGTGCGCCGCAAGGCAAGTCAGACGTACACCTTAAAGGCAATTCTCACACGTACCTTAAGCCGGTCGCGACTTTGCTAGTAAACCACCACCCTAAACTTCCTTATGAATTCATATTTTCACTTTTTAATAAAGAATAACGAATTATATCCTCAATTGTTACTGAACTCGTCATTCTTTATTGGTAACGAAGGCCGATTTATACTAGATCCCTCTTTACCAATAAACTTAATTAAAGAAGACAAAGTTAACCCCTTTCTAGGAATAAATCGTGTACTAAAATACTTTTTAAGAGACGGTACTATACGAACACACGGGGAAGCGAAAATTTGCATTAATCACACAGTAGTAGAATTTCAAACCATAATTTGTGACGATAATTCAGATATTATTGGAATTTTAGGACTTCCATTTTCATTTGATATTATAAACGAACTATTCTAATAAACAATAAAATGACTCGTAGAAATAAACATCAAAAAGAATATAGAGACGATAATGATAATGACGATAGTAATACTATTCCACCCAACGATGCAACCTTTGCAACCTCCATGAACAGAACCCTTCATGACACTATGGTAAATTCTATGGCAGAATGTTTTGCGTTACAACAAGGTATAATGAATATTCCTTTTTATGACGGGCATAATATGCCGGTTAAGGATTTTATTGATGATATTTTGAATGCTGCATCATCCATTCCGAAAAATTGTGAGGATCAGTATTTGAAATCTATTCTTGCTAAATTAAAGGGTGCTGCTAGAAGCAGTACTCAAGGTAAGTCGTTTGGAACCATTATCGAATTAATAGATCACTTAAAACAAAGATACTCCACTCACAAATCCTATGCATGGTATTTGCAAGAAATATCCACAATTCGTATGAATCGTAACGAAAACGTTAGCGAATTTTATGACAGATTATCTCAATTATTAGCAGGGGCAAATGCGACACTCGCCAGTTCTTATGGAGCCCCTAATGCTAAAATACAAATGCAACCTCTAAATCTCTGTGCATTGGAATCTTTTATCAAAGGACTTCCAGATTCCATGTCAACTGTAATAGAGGCACGAAACCCCCAAAATCTTAAAGATGCATTTGACATTGCCTTACAATGTGAACAACGTCACGAAAGTTATAAACCTGATTATAATGCTTATCATTATTCACGACATCAATCACAAGATTATAGAAATCGAGAAAGAAGCCCTAGTAATAGAGTACAATTCTCATACCCTTATGATCAAACGAGATATCGTTCCCATTCACCCACCCCCACTGGGATTTTGCGAAATCCATATCCCCCATATATGCAAAGCAATCATTACCCACAACCATATCCTAATCAACCTAATTTTCAATTTCCTAATGCTTATATGCCTTATACTTCATACCCATTCTATCCATATCCTCCTCCACAAGAAGGATACTTTAATAAAAATCCAGATGGAAATAGAACACCACCCCGTGCTCAATCCCCTCATTCATTCGAAAGAAATAATTTAAACTCAAACACAACTCGACGGACAGACGCGACGACGAGTGGAGACCACAAAGAGCGTCCAGCCAATGCGAGGATTCTATCGTTACAAAACACATCTTCCACGCCAGAAATTCAAGAGAATCTCCATTAATAATAATAAATTCTACAAGTTTTCAAACATCTTCAGCAACCTTGTTAATAGATACAGGAGCTGATGTAAACATAATCAAGGAAAACATAATATTACCAGAATTAAATATAATCCGAGAAGAAGCTATACACATAGCCGGTATCGTCCCTATAAAAATTTTGACGATGGGAACCGTTCAAATTGAAATAAATACGAAACAAATAACTTTCCAAGTAGTACCCACAGATTTCCCTATAGAATCTGACGGTATATTAGGTCGAGAATACCTGCGCGAAGAAAAAGTTGAAATTTCTTTTTGGCATAACACAATTGTTACACACTCAAATCCAATAAAACCAATATTTTTCGCAGACAAAGAATCAACTGAAGCCAGAGATGCTTTAACAGAAAATAAGGCTAATAAAAGAAGAAATGTAACTATTAAGGCCAGAACTAGACAGGTAATACCAATCGATGTCCTAAACACGGAATTAAAAGAAGGATATTTACCTTTAATAAAAACAGCTGAAGGATTATTAGTAGGAGAAGACGTAGTAACCAATAAGGACGGAGTTTGCCACATCTATGCTATAAATATGACATCTGAAGACGCCGAAATCGACATACCACCTCAGGAATTAATTCCTTTCGAATTTTACAAATTACCAGGTGAAGATTTGGATGATTACTCCACAGAAGAAGAATATGCACCACCAACAGATAGAGTTTCAGCGATATTAGAATATTTAAGATTGGATCATTTAAATAAGGATGAAAAAGAACATGTAAAGCAGATAGTTACAGAATTCCCGCATAGTTTTCATCTCCCAGGAGAACAACTAACTCCAACGCATAAAGTTCAACATAAAATCATTACTAAAGATGAAATACCAATTCATGTTAAACAATACAGATTTTCTCCATCTCAAAAGGAAGAAATCGACAAAGTCATCGATAGAATGAAAACAGAAGGAGCTATAGGTCCTTCTTGCTCTCCATATAACTCACCATTACTTATAGTTCCCAAAAAGATCGATGGAACTGGTAAGAAAAAATGGAGAATCGTGATTGATTTCAGAGCATTGAATGAGAAGACAATCGGTGATTGCTATCCACTGCCAAATATCACTAGTATACTTGATACCTTGGGAGGAGCCAAATACTTTTCAGTGTTCGATTTAGCCAGTGGATTTCACCAAATAGAATTAGATCCCCTCGATAGATCGAAAACAGCATTTTCCACCACGCATGGACATTATGAATACATCAGAATGCCCATGGGATTAAAAAACTCACCATCAACATTCCAAAGACTAATGGATCAAGTTCTAACTGGACTCCAAGGAGTCGAATTATTCGTATATCTAGATGACATAGTCATTTATGCAAATAGTTTAGAAGAACACGGGAAAAAAGTAAAGAGACTATTGCAAAGACTAAAAGATGTCAATCTCTCGTTACAACCGGAAAAATGCGAATTTCTTTTTAAAGAAGTGGCCTATTTAGGCCATATAATAAGTAGCGACGGAGTAAAACCTAACCCTAAAACAGTCGAGGCAGTCAAAAATTTTCCGACTCCAAGGACTCCAAGAAATGTCAAGCAATTTTTAGGATTAGCAGGATATTATCGAAGATTTATCAAAGATTTCTCAGCCAAAGCCAAACCATTATCTAATCTACTCAAGAAGGATGTAAAATTCGAATGGAAACAAGAACAAGAAGCCAGTTTCAAAGAACTGAGAGAAGCCTTATGCACTAGCCCAATTTTACAATACCCAGATTATGAAAAACCTTTTACACTAACAACAGATGCATCTGATTATGCTATAGGTGCAGTATTGAGCCAAGAAAAAGATGGATTCGACCTGCCTATTGCTTATCTATCCAGAGTACTAAATGAGCCAGAATTAAACTACTCCACAACTGAAAAAGAATGTCTAGCCGTTCTATATGCAGTTCATCATTTTAGACCTTATATTTATGGTAAGAAATTCACTTTAGTCAGCGACCACGAGCCATTAAGATGGATCGACACTATAAAGGATCCAGGACAACGATTAATAAGATGGAGATTAAAATTAAGAGATTATGAGTACGAATTTCAACACAAATCAGGAAAATTAAACACAAATGCCGATGCTCTATCCAGAAATGTCATGGAAGAAGATACCAACGAAAATTCCGAAACCAGTAATGATCAAAAACAAGTAAAAATTTTGATCAACAAACGTATTGACAAAAACCCTAAAAACCCAACTAAAACTTCATCAAACATTCCTTCTAATCCTCAAAAATCGAAATTACAACCTCCAAAATCAATATTAAAACCATCCACTTCAAAATCCACACTAGACCAAAGTACCATTGGTTCAAGAGTATCACAAAGAAGAGCATTACAACCCAGAATAAAAACAATAGACAAAGAGACATCTGAAAGTAGCACTGACGAGGAAAGAGAGACGCCAATTCCTCCTATTCAAAAGGCAAGTAGAAGCGTGCTCCCCAGTTTGAAACTTCCGCCAGCAGCTATCAAGAATATACCAGGTCCAAAAAGTGCACCTCCAGAAACGCAATCCAAAGTTGTAAAATTTCCAATTCCAGAAACAACTGTACTAACGGTAGACCCACCAATTAGTGAAAGTGAAGAAAGTTCGGAAGAAGAAGATAATACCACGCATTTAAGCAGAAGAGAAATAGCGAAAGACCTAGGAAATTCCATATCTCGTTTTAATCAATCCGTAAAACAACATGAAGATTGGTTAATGGATTCACCACAGTCCCCTAGAGATTGGCTTACTCTTTCCGACGGAAACGACGATGAAGGTATTCACAAAGCAGCCAATGAATTAATTCCAGGAGACCATACAGAATTTTCTCATAAAATAGATTTTCAATGGGACTATGCTAAAGGCGAGTCCATATGGGAAAACGATCAAAATGAAAGTTCAGATAGTGAAGTATCAATTAAAGAAGCCGAAGAACCAGAACAAGAAATACACCAAACACCAACGAAAATTGATATAGACCAAAATAAAAATAAAAATGTGACTTTTAGGTCCACATCATTAGAGCCAAACACACCTGTAACCTTCAAAACTCCAAAAGCTATGTCAACACCTTATCACACTTCATTACATGAAACAGATGTCGAATCAGAAAATGAAACAGACGACGAAGAAGAAAGCGATACAGCTGAAAATGAAATTAAGGAAAATAAAATTAAATCAACTTCTTTAAGAACAACACTCCTAGAAAGTATTCCTCCAGATTTGCCCTCATGTTATGCGAAAACACCTGAAAAATCCTCGAATATAGCCAGTCACAGAGAAAATCTAACTTATTATCGAAATAATTACGTGCACTTCCTATCCGCTGATTGCGAATTTACCACTCCAATAAGCAGATTGCTTATAGATATTGCAGTAATAGATCCAGAAGAAATTAAAAGTAAACAGCCCATTAAAGGACAAATTCTTGTAACCCCAAGAGGAAAACATAATGTATATTCTATAATAGTAAAAGATAAATATTATGATCCAATATTAAAGGAAGATCTAATTTCAGGAATACAGGATTTAAAAATTCTTTTACATAAAGAAAAAGCAAAAGAAGTAAGAATTTCTCGTCACGGTGATTTCACTGATGAATTAAGAAAAGGAGAATTAATGCAAATAATTGAATCAATTTTCTATAAAAGCGATATCAATATAACTATCTGTTATGGACAAGTTTCTGTCCCAAAAGAAGAAAACAGAGAAGATATTATCAGCGAATTTCATAGAAGTAAAATAGCGGGACACAAAGGAATAGTAAAAACTTACAGAAGAATTCGCGAAAAATTTTACTGGCCTAGAATTAAAGAACAAGTAACAGAATTTGTGAGAAGATGTCCTACATGTCAAACTCAAAAACTAGTTAGAGCAAAAACCAGGGAACCAATGATTATAACAGACACACCTTTGGACGTTTTTGACAAAGTTTCATTGGACACTGTTGGAAAACTTCCTACAACCCCAGACGGAAATTGTCATATTTTAACTATGCAAGACCACTTATCTAAATACTGCATAGCCGTAGCAATACCCGACATTTCAGCAACCACTATTGCTCATGCAGTTGCCAAAGAATTATTTTCAGTTTACGGAGCACCAAAAGTTATTTTAACTGATAAAGGTACTTCATTTATTGGCAAATTAATGTCAAAACTATCCAAAATTTTCAAAGTCCAACAAGTAACAACTTCAGGTTATAGACCACAAACTAATGGAGCTTTAGAACGCAGCCATGCTGTATTAGCAGATTATATAAAACAATACACCACAGACTGTGACGATTGGGATAGATTATTGCCTTTTGCAATGTTTGCTTACAATACCTGTGTACATGAAGCAACTAATTTTACTCCTTACGAGTTAGTTTTTGGTAAAACTGCCCGTACTCCTAGTTCTTTTCCACAAGAGGAAAAATTAGAAACCTATGGTTCTTACTTAACAGAGCTCATAAACAGACTAACTGAAATAAGAATTTTAGCAGCCAAAAATTTAATAGACTCCAAAACAAAATCCAAAGAAAGGTACGATAAATCAATCAAACCTTTCTTAGGAAAAATAGGCGACAAAGCCTATGTCATAATAGAAGGTATGAAAAGAAAATTTGACCCCCATTATCATGGTCCATATACAATTGTGGATATCCTTGATAAAAACAATGCAATCCTTGTAAATAATAATGGAAATAGGTTCCAAAAACATGTAGATAAGTTAAAATTAGCACATGAATAAAATAATAACACGATTTTAATTTTTAGATGTCAAAATCAATCATTTTCACTCCACCAATCCAAGGAGAGTTGGTAAGAAATTATGTGTTCCCCAAGGGTAACATAGATGGTATTAATTACCCAAAAGGAATACTAGAGGAATTGACTGCAGAATATAATTTAACTAAACCAGCCTATACAGTTGATAAAACTACTGGTCCTGAATTCGGAAAACTGTGGAGAGTAAAATGCATCGTCACGGACGATAAAAATAGTAATGCATTCATCGTAACGGGAGAAAGTTGCAGAACCATTCGAGAATCAGAACATTCAGCTGCAAAAATGATACTAAAAGAATTAGAGAAAACATATTATTTTAGCGAAGAAGAGAAACCACGATCATTAAAACACAAAATTTACGTTATGACACCTGAAGAACCATCACTAATAAAATTGAAATTGTATAAATGGGAAAATTGCTGCGAATATTGTTATAAAAGAGGACACACCAAAGAACATTGCTTTAGTGTGATTAGAAATAAGAAAATCCTACAAAAACAAAACCCATTCAATGATAAAAATGATGATTCAGACGAATTTTGGGAGCTACCCGGCCCCACATGTTCATGGGATTAAACACCCAAAATTGCAAAAGTTTCTCTTTTACAGTCTATAAAACAATCCAATTTTCTTGTTTTACTCAACCAAAAATCTAATAATCATTTAAATAATTGATTGATTATAACAATTAAGAACAATTCAACATAAAATTAAAGATTACTTAGTTAAATAACTAAAAATATTATTAATAATAATCAATCCTAAAATAAAACAAAATGAAATAAAATAAATTTCTCAAAAACAAATTTTCATGCTAAAAATATTATTTTATCAGGATGGTAACAGCTAGTTCTAAGGTTAAGTATTACACTAGCTTTCGATCAAATACTAAATGAATAAATTCTATCCATAACTTTCCGAAATAGTCAAATTTTACTATTTTAATAAACGTAATCCTTAAATTCACACAAATAATTTAAAAATTATTGTAAACCGACCATAATTTACAACACAAATTAAGAAAAGGCTATTGAAAAACAAACAAATTCCTAAAATAATAAATACTAACCAATAACAGTACTCATTCAACCAGAAAAAGGAGAAAACAAAGTATATCTATCCTTTTCTAAAAGGTTAAATTCTTATAAATAAACAAATTGTTAAGTAAAAATTCAAAAAGTATAATTAAACAGAAGCAATAAAATAAAAACTTATTAAATCAAAAAACAGAACCCAAAATTTTATTAAATTATAGTAACTAACGAAGAAAAACGGAAAATATCTGTCCTTTTCTAATAACACATAATTACATTCATTAATAAAAATTACATCTCAATAATAATTAAAATGATAAAAGGAAGATAATTATTAATAATTCTGTTAATTACAAGTAAATTTTATTAAAAACAGGTTAAAATTAAACAATAATATACATTTCAAACAGAATTATCGCATATCGATATATCGAACATAAAGGTAGCAACAAGAAACTGCTCAACACGAACTTACGTAGGCTTACGCCACAAGATCTATATGCATAAAATCAATGACAAAAATTCAAAATTAATGACCAATAGGTTAGAAAAATATATCTAAATAACAACAAATAGGTAATAGTTTATTAAATCAAAGCCCAAAACACAAAATTTTATTGCAATAACCAAATGAAAATAAAAATTCAAATAAAGAAAGAGAAAACGACTAACACCTATCCTTGTCTTCAAATTCAGTCTCTCAAGGATGAAAACCTAAAGTACGATTCACCACGAGATCTATATGCATACAATCAATGTCCAAATTCAAATTTAGTAACCAGCAGGTTAAAACCCACTGAAAACAAAAGTCCCTAGATTCAATAAAAATTTAAAATGCCCCACCCGAACTTAAAGTTATGCACGCAAGTGCAAGTAAAATATGAAGCCCATAAATATGGGCCCAGCTTATAAAGCCCATAAATACGGGCCATGCATACGTATGCCCATATTTATGTGCTCAACTTGCGGAGCTCATAAATACGGGCCATTCAAAAAAAAAATAAGGAAAACTGTTAAATAAAACACTTCAATAATTAAAATTAAAATTCATTTATTATTAAAAAACTTAAACTAAAATACAAAAATACTTAAAAACCAACAACTAGGGCCAAAACGGGCCTGTCCCGGCAACAGGACATACCGAGTCCCGTCCCCGGTGACGACTATTTTTAAGTTTATGTATGGGGGGCGAATAAATAATCGCCCTCCTCCCATAAAACGGGTCACCAGAAAATTCTCGTACCCATATTCTGAAACAAAAAAAAAATATACATATATATATATATATATATATAATAATTATCGCCAAAATCACTTTAATATACTAATGCAAAAATTAAATAAATTAATTAATCAAAAATTAGCTTACCCCCTTCGTTGGGACCATCGTGAGACTCCCGCCGATTTTCTCTAACATTATTACTGTTTTCTGAAAAAAAAAATAAAAGCACAAGCTTATAATAAAATATAAAATTTAAAACAGAAAATTACAAAAAAAAAATACAAATAATTCAAACCAAATGTCACTTACCTCCGTTCATCATGATGTTTTGTTTTCAAATGAGTCATTTTCAAAAATGGCTGATCCTTGCAAATCATAACGCGATAAAAGCCCTTAGATGAGAACATAAAAACACAGCATCCAAATCAAATTAACAACCAATAAATAAAATACAAAATAATAATGAGACACGTATTATTTTAAAAATAAATACAATTAATTCATAACAAAAAAAAGAAATACTAAAAATTCAAATAATAAACAATAAAATAATGAATTAAATTACCAACTGTCAAAATATAGATAATATAACCGCTAATTATCTAATATACCGACTGTTAATGAGAAACGAAAATTCAAATTTCGCCCTTATAATTAAGATAAATTTAAATAGTCTTATAAATAATGTGATTATTGAACAATAAACAAAATGTTTATCAAGTTGTAAATAATTATGAAAATCACATTATTACAAAACATATATTCACTAAATATTATATTTATATTCAAATATTTATTTAAAATATAAATTATAATCAATTATAATCAATACTATGCTTAATCAATAATTACAAGAATTAATACATTACACCAAGAATTACATATTGATATTATAAAAAATTAGATAATACCCTTATTAATTTCTTAAATATAATTAATCAATAATAATATTAAATAATCATAACTTACCTTTATAACCTATATTATAATCCATATTCTAACTTATTAATAAAAACCATGAAGGAGAAAAAAAAACACTTGGATCAGATAAAAACACTACTTCAAACTTTAATTAAGAAATATAATCAATAAATATAATAAATAAATATAATCAATACTATTAAAAATATGTATATCCATAATATACCAATAAAATACGAATAATCACTATATTATACCCTTAATCAATATTATAGCAATAAGAATATTATAAAACCATATGTATTACCAATTAATCAATAAATAAAAATTAAAGGAAGGACGAAAGAAAAAGAAGGAAGGGGATTTGGCGGTCGCCTTCTTCTTTCCTCCTCATTTTAATAAAAACTAAAATAAGAATAAAAACTAAAATAATTTTGATGTTACAGATGGAAATTCCATTTTTGGGACACATATCTGACGCGGTTAATTATATATCAATAGCTTTCAAAATATTATTATTATTGATAGCATTGATAGTAGTTAAAAACCTATACGTACTTTATAAAGTCGTAACAAAGAGAAGACAAAGATCGAATAATAATCGATCAAATGTATAAGGATTATTGGTCCAATTGGAGCTCACATACATTGGGGACAATGTAAACTATAAGGAGGCAGGACCAGGCCCAAAAATCCCGAAAAATTTAAAGAAATAGAGCCACTAACAGAGTTGAAATAACCAGGCTACTATGAACCGCCAAGAGGCGACACAATTCAAATCAGCGCGCTGAAAACCTTAAGCTCACAAACATCGATCGCATGAATCGACCCTGAAGCTATGTATATATCGCGCATGTCTTGTTCGGCAACCATCATGAAAAAGCGGCAAATAAATCAAATTCAAATTTTAAAATTCGCTATTCACGATGAAAATCGAATAAAAATTACATTAATGCTTATAAATACTAAATATGCTTATACAAATCCTAATTAATCAACATTAACAGAAATGTATACATATATTTAACAATTAAAATAATAATAACTAAGCTTTTCATTACTAAATAATGATTATTAACTAAAATATTCTATTAACAATTTAGTAATTCCTAAACAAACCATTAACAAATACTAGATTAGAATAATAATTGCAATTGTTTGTAATTGGTTTGGTTAATTATGATTGGCCAAAATAATTACAAACAATTAAATTAATCAAAAATTTTTATATATATATATATAAGTATGAATTAAATGGTAAATTATTGGCCAAATTAATGATTATTAATAAAATATTAAAATAATTAACTAATAACGCATTAAACAATAATTTATTAATATTACATTAATTAATTATTGTCGAACTTTAAGAATAAATATAGAATAAAATGAGAAACATTTTAATTTTAAGAATATTAATAAAAATCAATTAAATTGCAAGATAATACATTAATTATGACATTATTAACAATTATTGTTAATAATAAATGCCAATAAAAGTCCCAGTAAAGAGCTGAAAGTATCAGGGGAGCATGAAAGCAACAGAGGATGGATGCGAGGCAGGAGTATGAGCTGCGTGGCTAATACTACTGCCACGCCTCATGACCAATAGTAGTATAGCCAGGCCCTCGTCTCTCTCACACAGTAAGCGAGATCGAACGGCATTAAAATCTCCAACGCATACGGCCTCGTTGTCGCGTACACTCTTATGCGGTAGGCGAGATCGAGCGGCATTCAAGTCTCCAACGCATACGGGCCTCGTTGTCGCGTACACTCTTACCATGCATGTTCGCTTGCTATGTTTCCTGCTCTAAAAACCTTAATATTATCGAATTATCAATAATGATCGATAGAAAATAAACACAAAATTGAATTGTATGATCACATATAGTCAATTTTGCAAAAATTAAATAAAAAAAAAATATATATATTTTTCCACTAACAATTATAAGCTTTAATTAAAATTTTATCGTCATTATTAAATAAAGAATAAAATTCAAATAAACTTTTAATAAACTGCAATGGAATTTATTATTGAAAATTTAATAATATTGATGAAAATAACAATTACGGTAATAACAATAGCAATAATAAGTAATTCGTGAAAAGAGAAAATACATATTAAAGGAGATAGTTAAAAAAAAATCAATGAAGTATTGCTATTGTAATTTAAAGAAGATTGTTAATCAATTTAAAAGAAATTATGAGTTTCCTGATCCATATGGGATTGCGTATCGACCGTACCGATGATTCAGGCGTTGAGAGTCGCTCGACCTCCGTTCAAACCTATAAATATACTCCCTGCGCATTTATGTTTCCTTGATATTTTTCTCGCCGTATTCCACTTGAAATATTGATACAATCAATAAATAAATCGATTTTAACAAAATTTGTATAAAAGAAATTAAAGGCAATTAATAATTTAACAAAATTACGTGAGAAAATTGAATGTCATTTAGACTGCCAAATTAATCAATAGTTATCGATAAACCCACAAATAAATATACTGTTCAAGTCAAAATAGATTGGAGTTCACAAATTTTAATATAAGCCAATAAAATCAAAGGAAAAAACTTCAAAAATTGTAATAAAATTCGGACAAACAAGCACAGGTAAATTCAAACAGAAATGTTATATTAAAAACAACCAATTTATTATAAAATACGAAATAATGTACAATTACTGTTTAGAGAGGTATATGTATGAATGTATGTATGTATGTTTATGTATGTGTATGCAAAAACAAAGAAAAAATTATATATATGAAAAATTGTAATAATTAATTAATTATATCTATTTCTTCTTCCTCGGATTCAATTGCAGTGACACCACAATTGCACGGAAATTTTCTTCGATTGATAGGAATAAACCTCCCACAACGACAAAAACGACCGTTCTTTCCCTGCAAACTAAAAAGAAAAGGAAAACCATCGATTACAAAAGTTATAATTCACAAAGAGTAAGAAAGAAAATAAATAGAGTTTCCAAATTACCTTACGAGGCTCGCCCTATTCTGCGACGAGACAATAAGGGCCACAACCAAACGCATCAATTTCCTTTCCAACTTCGATTTAGTATTCTTCAATTTCCGCACCGCCTTCGAATTTCCCTTCACCACCGACCAAGAAGCCGATAGTTTACGGAAAATCATCTTTAATTGCGAATCAGGACGACTTATTATTCGATAATTTGGAACAAATCCTCGTGGACACCTTAAACCTTTTATCTCCCGAGATATCCTGTGTAACTCGGTAACACCAAAAAGGATTTGAGCCAACAATTTCAGCTTAAAGGGCCGACGAATAAAGGCACTATTGATGGAATCTATAACAAAATACAAGGAGAGAAAATTTAAAAATTTATAAACAAAACCCATGCATCAAAAATACACAAAAGGGGACTAATTACATAATAAATTACAGAATATCTATGTGATATCCTCTATACAAAAAAATATGCTTTAAGGTGAAAATTGAATTTTTTAACTCCGCACTAGGGACACGCACTATCACCCCTTTTCGTTTAGAATCCAATCGCCTAATAATTTTAAATTCACTGATATTAAAAGGAGACTCAAAGATTGACGAGCACAAATCGCAGATAATTCTGGCAGCAGATCCAAAAGGCACTCTCCAAATGGCAAATTGATAAATGCCCAATGACTCTTCAATATCAACAATTCTCAACCCCAAGAGTCTATGTTGAGAGACGTGAAATATCGAAGAACTAGAAATCGAAGGTCCCAATGGCCTAGTTAAATTATCGTAATTACGAACTTCAGTATTAAAGGCAGCACTTGTCGAAGGAAAAACTGCACCAACTTCTGCGGAAAATTCAGGTGACAATCTGGAAACACTTGGTCCCGATGAGGTTGAAGGCAATGCAATTGTCTCTTCTACGACAAATCGGTTAATTACACTAGAATTTTCCACTAATTCCGAAGTGTCACTCAAATCCCGCACACTTTCGTCATGAATCTCAGAATCGTTAAACAAATCCAGATTAAATTGTTCAATATAATCGTTGCCACTATCACTAATGTCATTTAAATTAAAATCACTCATTATAAAAGAAAAGGAAGAAAAATAGGAGAAAGAGGAAATTAAGCATTAAAATTCCTCACCAAATGAGACTTCCGTGAAAAGTGAAGACGGTACCGATACCATATTTTCCACACAATGACTAGGAAAGTCAATTGTGGATGCGTCGCTTACCGATCCAATATCGCTCATTATCAAAAGGAAACTGAGGAGAATAATGGACATGGACATCGCGGATCCTGAGATCACCAGCCCTCAAAATTGACGATAGCAGCAAATCCTTTGTCTCAAGAAGAACATCGAAACCGTGGGACATTTCGCCAATATTTTCATAACAACTTACCTCATCCTTTATGTATCTCATTTAAGCACGTTCACTACATTCCAAAGTAAAACTTAAAAATGTCAACTTACCATGTCAGCACATTAAATTATTGTAAAACTTATTAAATTCACTTAAATCACCATAACGTAAAAATTGTGAACATCCATAATTTGGTCCTACGGGGACGAAGAACGATTTAAGGAGGGAGGACTGTTATATCCCGATATATTTTAAAAATTTAGTTAATTTTCTAAAATTACACAATTCAGTTAATTTATTAATTAAACAAAAACAATACGCATAATATTTGTACATTGTCTAAAGGCATAGTTCATTTTAATGCATTATTTATCACAAAATTCTAAAATTATTAACAGAAAATAAAATTAATAACTAAGTATTGTAATCTTTCATTCATATGAGTCATTAGCACGTGTACTACTCATATGAATGAAATTGTAAACGGAATCAACGTACTATGCCTTGCGACAAGTGTCAAAGCTATGAATGAAAAAGATGACGCATGATTGAAAAGAATGACAGAAGAATAAATGCAATTTATGAAATTAGTTAATATTATTAAGAACAATTATCTAAAATAACTAATAACTTGCAAATATTGTTAAATTGCGTTTATTACCAAGCAATTAATTTAAAATTCCTTTAAATTGGTCGAATCAAAAATTAATCGATAGTCGACAATCGATTAATCGATAATCGACTGTCGATTCGATTAATAGCGCAAAAACTCGTATCAATGTTTGAATTCAATAAATATCAATTCAAGTATTGATTATAAGTCTCAATGATAGATAGATAGAAATTAGAAAGAAAAATAAAAGATCATATTACATCTGTATGTGCTCAATGCTCTTTTAGATAGAAACGTGCTACATGCTCTTTTGGCTAGAAACGTGTTTTTTTACTAATTTCCCCACACGATACATAGACCAAAAGTCCTATATAAGCCAATGCAAAATCAAGAGCGATTGTCAAAAGTTCCGGTGTAGTTCAGTGCGAATAGTATCATTGTAGAGCGACCCTTCAGTTTAAACGCGAGTTATCGAATTCTTTCCGTAAAAGGTGCAAGTTAGATTATTTATCACTTAGAAACAAGTTTCTTTCCCGTAAAAAGGTGCAAGATAATAATTTAACACTTAGAATCATTAATTTTGTTGTTTTAACTGTCGTATTTGTTATACAAAATTAACAGTGTAAATTTCATTAATTCTTTCCGTAAAACGGTGCAAGTTATATTATTATCACTTAGAAACAAGTTTCTTTCCGTAAAAGGTGCAAGATAAATAATTTAACACTTAGATAACGTGAAACTGTTAATTTATAGCAAAACTCTTACAAAGTTGTGAAAGTTACATAAGTGTAACATAACAAACTTTAAGTTTCATTCACTTGAAACGAAACAAATCAAGAAACCAAATATAACGACTTTGCGATACTTTGTCAACGAATATTGTCCAATAAACGTAAGTAACCAATTGTAATAACTGTACTTTTAATTAATGTTGTAAACAATAAATTTATAAAAGGAATATTAATCTTGTTTTTAACGCAAAACCCATAGTTTTGACAAGTGATCACGATCCTACTATAAAAATAAAGATCAGGCCTTACCAACCTGATTAATCAGCTAACTGGTTTTAAAACCTCTTTTAACTAAATAACTAAATTTAATTAAAAGCCTTTCTTTGCTCGGGACATAACAGTGAGAGTGAAAAGTGAGAATTTTTTGAGTGAAAGTGAGAGTCAGAGTGAAAAAAGAAGGTGAGAATCTTTTAAGTGAAAGTGAGAGTAAAAAGTGAAAGTGAGAATTTTTTGACTGAAAGTGGGAGTAAAAAGTGAAAATGACAATTTTTTGTGTGAAAGTGAGAATTTTTTGAGTGAGAGTGCTGTGATAGTGAAAGTGAAAAGTAAAAGTGAGAACTTTTTGAGTGAAAGTGAGAGTGAAATGTGAATGTGAGAATTTTTTAAGTGAAAGTGAGAGTGAAAAGTGAAAGTGAGTTTTTTAGTAAAAGTGAAAGTGAGTGTCAAAAGTGTAAGTGAAAGTGAAAAGTGAAAGTGAGAATTTTTGAGTGAAAAGTTAAAGTGAATGTGAGAATTTTTGAAGAAAAAGTTAAAGTGAAAAGTGAAAGTGAGAATTTTTGGAGTGAGAGTGAAAGTGAGAGTGATAGTTAAAGTTAAAGTGAAAGTGAGAATTTTTGAAGAAAAAGTTAAAGTGAATGTGAGAATTTTTGAAGAAAAAGTTAAAGTGAAAAGTGAAAGTGAGAATTTTTGGAGTAAGAGTGAAAGTGAGAGTGAAAAGTGAATGTGAGAATTTTTTGAGTGAAAGTGAGAGTGAGAGTGAAAGTGAGAGTGAGAATTTTTTGAGTGAAAGTGAACAGTGAAAGTGAGAGTGAAAAGTGAAAGTGAGAATTTTTGGATTGAGAGTGAAAGTGAAATTGAAAGTGAGAATTTTTTGAGTGAAAGTGAAAGTGAGAGTGAAAGTGAGAATATTTTAGTGAGAGTGAAAAGTGAAAATGAGAATTTTTTGAGTAAAAGTGAGAGTGAAAATTGAAAGTGGGAGTGAGACTGAAAAGTAAAAGTGAGAATTTTTTGAGTGAGAGTGACAGTGATAGTGAAAGTGAAAAGTAAAAGTGAGAACTTTTTGAGTGAAAGTGAGAGTGAAATGTGAATGTGAGAATTTTTTGAGTGAAAGTGAGAGTGAAAAGTGAGTTTTTTAGTAAAAGTGAAAGTGAGAGACAAAAGTGAAAGTGAGAGTGGAAAGTGAAAGTGAGAATTTTTGAGTGAAAAGTGTACGTTAAAGTGAAACTGTGATTTTTTTGAGTAAAAGTGAAACTAAAAGTGAGAGTGAAAAGTGAAAGTGAGAGTGAAAAGTGAAAGTGAGAATTTTTTGATTGAAAGTCAGAGTAAAAGTGAGAATTTTTTTGAGTGAAAGTGAAAGTGAGAGTGAAAGTGAAAAGTGAAAGTTACGAGAACAATTTTCGGTATTTAGGAAAATCTCGGAGAAAATCAAAAGTTCGCGCTTTCGCGTTTTCAGGTTTCATACTCTTTGTTAAATTTAAAATTCATCTTTCGCTCGTCATAGTCTCTTTTACGCATAGTCAATTGATGAAAATTCGTTATTTTGAATTGAAAAGACAGAACAATTTTCGGTATTTAGGAAAATCTCGGAGAGAATCAAAAGTTCGCGCTTTCGCGTTTTCAGGTTTCATATTCATTGTTAAAATTAAAATTCATCTTTCGCTCGTTAAATGCTTATTGACGCATAGTCAATTGATGTAAATTCGTTATTTTGAATTGAAAAACAGAACAATTTTCGATACTTAAGAAAATCTCGGAGTAAATCAAAGGCTCGCGCTGTCGTTTTTTTTTAAAAAATCAGCGACAAATTAATATTGTTTATTGGAATTAAGGAAGTTTTTGACCGGAGGAATAAAAATGTATTATACATTCGACTTTATAATGCACCGGTTTGTATATACTTTGTTTTTATATATATTTATTTTATTATTTTTAATATTTTTTAATTTTCAATTTTTATTCCTCATTTTTTCTTATTCCCAGATGTTCCATTGTAAAATGTCAAAAATTTTAAGAAGAAGAGAAATGCGCAGTAGGAAATATTGTAATTCCTGTCAAAAATACTTTCATCTTGAAGAAGGAAAATAATATTGCAAGGTTATGTTTTCTTTTTTACATATTGTTATTAGTATTTATTTAAGACAGATAAAGCTTTTTAGTATCGTTAAATTAAAATGTTTAAAAAAAATTTAAAGTTAATATTGTGAATCGTTTAATTAATTTTTATTTGAAAAGATTAGACATTAAATTGTCAAGATTAGCTCTAAGTTCTTTAAATAGTTTCTCTATTAGATTTTAATGTTGAGAGAGATTTAAAATTGAGAAAGTTTAAAAAGATCGTGATATTTTTAATAAATGTAACTTGAAATATTAAATGATTATACTGATAATCTTATAAAATGCATAATAAGTAATGCTTGGAAACAATTAGG
This sequence comes from Leptopilina drosophilae, assembly GCA_032873175.1. Lineage (NCBI taxonomy): Eukaryota > Metazoa > Arthropoda > Insecta > Hymenoptera > Figitidae > Leptopilina > Leptopilina drosophilae. Next base: position 28,221,289 of record CM065480.1, read on the forward strand.
AGTTACCTGGCTTAGTGTGCAATGTTTGGGATGAGAAAAAATGTTAAATAAAAAACGATAAAGTTGAACAAATTGTTAATGCACACTATATATATATAATAAAAAATGTATAAAGAAAAAACCAAGAAGTAGTAAAAAAAATGATAAATAAATCTTACTGAAAAGTACAATATATTTAAGAAATATATATATGTCTTAGGCGAAAAGGAAAATCCGTCGTTTAGCTTAAAGCCTAGGCTTTAAGCTAAACGCGGGCGAATAGGAAAATGTTCAAGTAAATGACAATTATTTTTCTATTCGCCTGAATTTGTTAGTCATTTAGCTTAATGCCTAGGCTTTAAGCTAAACGCCCAAAGAGCGCCAGGCGAATAGAAAAATTTGTATCGATTGATCAAGAATAAACATTGTAATCAAATTTCAATTAATATTATTATATTGCAGGTATTTTGAATTGAAAATCGTTTCTAAATTTTTGTTTATGAGTCTTTGTTTATTTTCTTTGCTTTTAAATATTCTTAGTTGAAACTACATTTTAAATTTAATATTATAGAATATTCAAAATTATATTTAGTCTCTCTTTGCTTTACGCGAGTGCAAGATTAATTTTATTTAAAATGGAAAGTGTTTCTGTAAATAGAGATGAGTTTGAGGAAAAATGTAAAGAGGCAATTAAAAAAACGGGAAGTAATCGGTGTATGTGGAGTCGTAGTCACCTAGAAAAAATTAAAACTATTTTAATAAATGTGAAAAATGGTGCAAAGAAAGATGCTGCTCACTACCATTACTTAAGGAAGTATGAAATTTTGCAAATCGGGAGTGAATCACACATTATTGTGAAGCAGAAAAGTGATGAGAGCAATTTAGTTTACATGTTGCCCATTGAAGAATTTTTTCCGAAATTGTTGGAAGCACATAATAACACTGGACACGGAGGAAGAGACAAAATGTTATATTATATTAAAAAAAATGGTGTATATCGAGATTGGCGGTTGAAATTTTTGTCAATTGTTGTCACACTTGTACTCGAAAAAGGACAACAATACGAAAAGGTGTTGTCATCAAACCTATTGTTACGCATGGTTTTAATAGCAGAGGACAAGTCGATTTAATTGATTTCCAGTCATGTCCCGATGAAGATTATAAGTGGATAATGAATTATCAGGATCATGCAACGAAATTTTTGCACTTAAGGCCTCTGAAATCGAAACATGCCGTAAACGTTGTGTTCGGGGTGAAAATATAATTAATAATCAAGAAGATTGTTTTAATAGACAAAAAATCGCCGCTGAAAAAATGGTTAGCTTCTCCGAAAAACAATTTCCTCCATTAACAATCGGTAATTGTGTAACTTTGGTGGTACCTAATGTTGATCGCGGCCCGGTATATATATATATATATATATATATATATATATATATATATATATATATATATATATATATATATAAAAGCATAAGAAATAGAATTGAAAAAAAGAATTGAACAAAATGTTAATGTTCTTTAAGCATTTAAGAAAATAATAACATTTAAAAATTAAATTAACTGTAATACAAAAGTTTACTTTATATTATACGCAATTTTGTATAATTTGGAGATAAGATTCGGTTCCAATTGACTGCTACTTTTGCAGCATTATCACTGACATTGTGAATAATTAAGACTGATAATTAGTAGCAGTTGGATGTTGCCAATCACAAATCACCTGTATTATGTAATTTGAGTATAAAACGTAATCGAAGTAATAAATGCAAGCAAAAATTTTAAAAAATGATAAATAGAAATATTTAAAAAATTAGAAATATTATAAAATTGATTTTAAATAAATAAATGTGATTTCGCACTAATGAAACTTATAAAATGAAGTAAAATAAAATTATTTGAAAAAAATTGGCTTTTGTATCTGACTGCTAGTCTTATTAAATGCATTTTTAAAATAGCTGAAAAGAAAAAGTAATCAGAGACTGTTAACAATTGCCTCACTTATGCACCTTTTGTTAAAAAAATTATATTATAAAAATAGAAAAGAAAATGAAAAAGAGAAATGAATATTAGTAAAACACTGTAAAAAGAGTGTCTCAATGTAGGACGTTTGTATCCCACTTTTGAAGCATTTGAGGTGCTTTACCTTTATAATTGTGAGGTTAAAACACCTGAAATGTTTTAATAATGAGGACAAAACGTCTTACTTTGAGACACTCGCTTTTACAGTGAAGGCTCAACTAAAATTATGAAATTATAAAAAAGCATACTTAAAAACGATGAAAGGAATCAAAATGTAAAATCAAATTAACTTTTATACTAGCAAAAAGATAATTACATTGAGAAATAAAATAAAAAAATAAATGCAATAATTAAATTGGTTTTGTTTTATACGCAGCTTTGCATAACATGAAGATGAGAATTGGTATCAACTAACTGTTACTTTTGCAGCATTATCACTAACATTGTGATTAATTAAGACTGATAATTAGTAGCAGTTTTATGTTACAAGTCTAAAATCGCCTGTATCATGTAATTTGAGTATTAAATCAAAGATCCAAAAATACAAAGCAAGGGATAATTTAAAAAAATATTAATAGAAATAATATAAAAATTACAATTCATATTAAATTGAATTAAAGAAGGTAAATGTAAATTCGCACCAGTGAAACTTGCAAAATAAAATAAAGTCAAAGTTAAAAAATACATATTTTGAAATAACATATGAAAAGTGCGCACATAAAATATGCAGATGTTGTATAAGAAGACAATTGGCTTTTGCATCTGACTGATACTCTTATAAATGCATTATTAAAATTGCTTATAAGGAAAAGCAATCAGAAACTATTAGCAATTGCCTAACATAAACAACTTTTGTTTAAAAACATGTTATAATAAAAAAATAGAAAAGAAAATAAATTTTATTACAAGGCACAACTAAATTTAAGGAAATTTAAAAAAAAGTATACTTAAAAACGATAAAATGAAACAAAATATAAATGACAACAGAATTTTATACAAGCAAAAAGAAAATTATATTGAGAAATAAAATAAAAAACTAAATGCAATAATTAAATTGGATTTGTTTTATACGCAGCTTTGCATAACATGAAGATGAGAATTGGTTTCAACTAACTGTTACTTTTGCAGCATTATCACTCACATTGTGATTCATTAAGACTGATAATTAGTAGCAATTGGATGTTACAAGTCTGAAATCGTCCGTATTATGTAATTTGAGTATAAAATGAAAGCTCTAAAAATAAAAAGCAAGAGAAAATTTTTTAAAAATATTTATAGAAATAAAAAAAAATTACAATTCATATTCAATTGAATTAAACAATGTAAATGTTAATTAGCACCAATGTAACTTGCACAATGCAATAAAATTAAAGTTGAAAAATTACATATTTTAAATAACATATGAAAAGTGCGCACATAAAATATGCAGATGTAGTATAAGAAGACAATTGGCTTTTGCATCTGACTGATACTCTTATAAATGCATTATTAAAATTGCTTATAAGAAAAAGCAATCAGAAACTATTAGCAATTGCCTAACATAAACAACTTTTGTTTAAAAACATGTTATAATGAAAAAATAGAAAAGAAAATGAAAAAAGAAAAGAAATTTTATTACAAGGCACAACTAAATTTATGGAAATTCAGAAAAAAAGTATACTTAAAAACGATAAAATGAAACAAAATATAAATGACAACAGAATTTTATACAAGCAAAAAGAAAATTATATTGAGAAATAAAATAAAAAAATAAATGCAATAATTAAATTGGTTTTGTTTTATACGCAGCTTTGCATAACATGAAGATGAGAATTGGTTTCAACTAACTGTTACTTTTGCAGCATTATCACTGACATTGTGATTAATTAAGACTGATAATTAGTAGCAATTGGATGTTACAAGTCAGAAATCGTCTGTATTATGTAATTTGAGTATAAAATCAAAGCTCCATAAATAAAAAGCAAGGGATAATTTAAAAAAATATTAATAGAAATAATATAAAAATTACAATTCATATTAAATTGAATTAAAGAAAGTATATTTAAATTCGCACCAGTGAAACTTGCAAAATAAAATAAAGTCAAAGTTAAAAAATACATATTTTAAATAACATATGAAAAGTGCACACATAAAATATGTAGATGTAGTATAAGAAGACAATTGGCTTTTGCATCTGACAGCTACTCTTATAAAATGGAATTTGAAAATTGCTTATTAGAAAAAAGTAATCAGAATTTAGAAAGTACAACTAAATTTAAGAAATATAAAAACATGAAAATTTATCAAAATGTTAAAGTATTTTATATAAACAAGAAAAAATTACATTGAGAAATGCAATAAATAAATTAGCTGTATATTATGCCCAATTTTGCATAATATGGAGATTTGGTTCGGTTCCAAATTTACTGTTACTTTTGCAGCATAATTACTGATCTTGTGATTAATGAAGACTGATAATTAGTAGCAGTTGTATGTTACAAACCTAATATCGCCCTTATTGTGTAATTGAAGTATAAAAGCCAATCTCAAAAATTGTAATGCCAGAAAAATAATATAAACACAAATTTTTTATAACATATGTAAAGTAAACATAAAATACACAAAATTTGTTTAACAAGTCAATGAGTTGTTACATCTGAATTGTACATAATATGAAGAAGAACAAAGCTTGGGAAACTGTCTATTACTAAATAAAACAGAAATTGATGCAATTTTGTCTAATCCTTTCAGGTTAATTATATAACGTTAATGAAAAAAATAGTTAAAGTATACTGTGATAATACTCTTGCTTTTGTATATTTTCATTTGTTGTAGGAATTTAAATGATATTCACAACGAAGAAGAATTTTCGGAGAAGAGAGGATCATCCATAAAAGTCATCAAATTATTTTAGTTTGTCAAGTTATTTAAAATTAACACAAATATCAATTTATTTATATTTTAACCATTATAATGAAGAAAAAAATAAATAAATGATCGAATTATTGCCATTTGATAAAATGGCATTACTATGCAATATTGCCTCAAGCTCACAGTGTTCTGCTAAATATGAATAGAAGAACATTTGAACTTTTTAGAAATTTTGCATTAGTAATTTGATGAAATGTAAACTTCAATATATACGTATTGCGATTCATTATTCTTGAGTAATACATACAATTGTTTACTGATAATAATGATGTAATATGCTTTGTTGGAGTGTATAAGTTTAGGTTTGTTTTTTATATTTTATTAATGGCATTTGAACCATTATGACGTCAAAGTTTTAAAACGCATGATTCACACAAATTATGACACCATAATGGTTCAAATGCCCTTTAACCCCTTTTTGAATTCCTTGAAAGTTCCTGACTCAATCCTTTAAATATTTTATTACATAGTAACTTAACAAATCTCTAAGAAGGAATTTTATCAAATTAGGATAAAACATAATATAACTTTAAACATTAAATTTTTTTTATTTGAAATTCTTTCATTTTTTTAAACAATTTTTACGACATAAGTTTACGTCTTACGATTTAAATGTGCTTAGGCTTAGTATACCAAATTTGAATCTACATTGCCTCTCTTAACACTGTACGTTACCATGTCAAATATAAGGTTGCAATCCTGTGCATCTTAATTGTCGTCAAAAATTCATGGCTTATGCTTTTTTCAGTTAGGATACGAATATTATAAATTGGAAATAAGTTTCTAAGCGTTAATTTATATCTTTATCGGTAGAAGAAAAATATTAAATCACCTTCACACAAACTGTTAAAGGCGTTTCTAGAATAGTTTAAAATTGCAGATTTCTTTTTTGAGACGCATGATTTTCTCCTAATCGCCAAGTGGTCGAATGTTCAAATGGTCGAATACCAAATCGTCGAATTGTCATTTGGTCGAATGCTTAAAACGTCGAATTGTCGACAGGTCGAATGCTAAAAACGCCGAATCCGCATGTGATCGAATGCTCAAAACGTCGAAAAAATTGATTGGTTTAAGTTAATATTAACTAACATCAAACAAATTTTTCGACGTTTTGAGCATTCGACCACATGCGGATTCGACGTTTTGAACATTCAGCGAATTGACTATTCGATGTTCTTAACATTCGACCATTTGATGATTCGATGTTTCTATCATTCGACGTTTTGAGCATTCGACCATTTGACGATTCGACGTTTTGAGCATTCGACCATTTGATGACTCGATCTTTTTTAGCAATCGATTATTTGACGATTCGACGTTGTTAGCATTCGACCATTTGCCGATTCGACGTTTTTAGCATTCGACGAAATGACGATTCGACGTTTTGACGATTCGACCATTTGCCGATTCGATATTTTTAGTATTCGACGAATTGACTATTAAAGCGTTTAAAGCTAAGCTGCCTATGCAAGCAACATTTACAGTAAAAGAAATAGAAATTTGTAATAAACGAAAAAGAAAGTATTTTGTTGTTCACCTTACTTTTATTTTTCTGACTCCACAAGCAGTCCAATTGTGACCACACCATAATGTTTTACATTACAGATGTTCTTTCTAAATACGTTGAAGAATGGCCATTATGTTTACAATAATTCATCATCTGTTGTGAAATTATTTCATATGTTTATAAATTTCAAAAGTTTCTGCTAAATTAATAATTATTGCTTGCAAGGAAAGTGAATTATATTATACATATAGTTATATATATAACTATATGTTTACTATTATGAAACATGTTTAAGCTTTTTTTAGTGACCACCGAACGCGCAAGGCGCCAGTTGACGGGTGCATATAAAATTCTTTGGTAAAATATTGATAATATAAATAAAGAAACATTTCTCTTGTTTTAGTTTATAAAGATATATAATACACAATAAAATATATAATTGAGAAAAAGTACATTACCTTATTTCTTTATACCTGCAATTTAAAATTGATAAAAAATCTTTATAATTATACAAACATCTTAAATATTCATACATAATTTAGCACAAAGAACATAATTTTGTTTATTAACAAATTAATAAAAATTTATTATTTAATTTATTTATCACTTATTTTACGCTTCTTTTCTACAAAATAACTTTAAAAACTATCATGTAAACTACTCACCCGTGTCGGTGTCTGGAGCGCCTGGCGGTTGTTAGGCAACCGAATGCATTCACTGTACACTTTTTTCAATTATTTTTAAAAAAACTTTTTTCAACAAAATTTGAAAAACTAATAGGTTCTACCTAAAGATTGTATTATTCTCTACATCTCCATAAATTTTCAGCTTGAAATATTCAAAATTGTAAAAACTGTATAGCTGCCAATGTGCAATGTTAATTTCTGTCATTAAAGACGTCATCAAGGTTCAAATGGCCTTAACAAATAAAAATTTTAAACATTTTTATAAAAATTATATAGTAAAATATATTTAAAAAAATAATCCATTTTATTAAACAAAATTTCTAATTTTTTTAATAACATTTAAATAAATTTTTTTACAAATAAAAATTCATAACATTTTTATAAAAATTATATAGTTCACATAAAATAATAATTTAAAAAAATTAAAAAATAAATTAATTATTAATAAATAAAATTTTTAAAATCATTCATTAATAGCCAAAATAAATTAACAAAAAATATTTTTAAAAAATAACAAGTATAAAATTTATAACAAATTTTTTAAAAAACAATTTTAATAATAGGGGAGAGTCACTACGGTCGGCGCACCTTTACGGTTGGCTCACCTCAGGTTTCTCAGTGGTAACAAACTGGTGCCATTAACCATTGCATGTAAATACTTCTTAGTAATGGTAGAAAACTTTTCTTGTCTCTTTCATTAAGTTCCAATGAAGTATGCGAGCAGTACAAACGTAAAACGTAAATGAGTGGTGAATGTTTTTAGCAAAACTTTTACTTAGTGTCGAAAAAGATTAATTAAACAAATTGGAAGATGAAAACAATAAATTAAATTGATGAAATTTATTCATTAGAGAGTCCTTTAATACTTTGGTATGTTATTTGGTTTTTATATCGTGCGTTTATGTCTGTGTGCTAAAAAAATAAAAACGACGCGAAACTTACGGTCGGGTCACTTTATATCGTGCATGTTGGGACGCATTATTTTACAATTATGGTGCGTTCTGACACCGGAAATTCATTTGTTTAAGGTAAAGATGTGTGAAGAACGTCATTTTACAGTGAAAAAAAATATTCATGTTGGAAAAACGTTCGTAAAACATTTTAAAAAGTCTTATTTCACATCTCCTTCGATAACGTATTGTAAACGTTTCGCTTATTGAGAATGTTTTTAGATTAATTGTTATATAATTTTTTTATTTCCTTTCTTCATTTTCAAGTGCATTTCAGCATTCTTCTGTAATTCACGGGACATTTTTATTAATATTCCTTCATTTCTCATTGATTTTCTATGGTGAACCGACCGTAAAGACCTGATCCGACCGTAACGACATTTTTTTTAATGTTTATAACTTTTCCAATTTTTGCCCAAATATTTTCTGATGTACAGAAGAAACATTCCACTTTAGAAGATCTTTCCAACCATATGTCAGAAAACGTGAAATTCGGCCTAGAACGGAAGTTATGGGTACAAGTCAAAAAGTGAGCCGACCGTACTAACTCTCCCTTAATAATATAATTTTTACAAACAATTCCAAAGAAAATTATTAAAAATTGTAAGGATTGAAATAATAAAATTTTAAAAAAATTAAAAAATTATTAACAATAATAAACTCATTTTTACAAATTTTTATAAAAAATAATAACAAATAAAAATTATAGCGGTTTAAATTTTTAAAAAATTCTTTTTTAACAATAATAATAAACTCATGTATAATAAATTTTTAATAAAAGAAATTAATAAATAATAAATAATTAAAAAAATTTTGATTTGCAAATAAAAATATAATTAAGTAATTCAATTCAACAATAATTAAATAATTTTTAAAAATTTTCACTATTATTGTTTAAATAATAATTTTAACATAAAATAAATAAATAAAAATTCATAATTAGAATGTCTTTAAATTTTTTTAAACAATTAAGATTGTATAACAAATCAAAAATTTAACATTTAAAAATAAATAATAAATTGAATTAAATTTAACATTCTTTAATATTTATAACAATTGTTAATAAAAAATAATTGTTATAATTACTACATAAAATTCAAAAAAATATATTTCTTCTTTTGTGACAAATAATTTTTAACTTTATTCTTTTAATAAATAATAATGTAATGTATTAAAATTAAAAAGAAAGGAAATACGGCAACATTGCCTTAGTATTATTTCAAAATTTCCTCAGCGTCAAGACTTGTTACAATGTAGCAAGGCCTTGACGCCGGACATCTGATACCTTGATAAGCATAGCGTTGTCAGCATCGCATTGCTCTCGACTCCAAGCATAGGGAAGCTATGAATGGAATATTATTTATTAAAAATATTATTCCCCAAGCACGATGGGGAATACGATGCAATACTCATGCATGTTGCGGTAATGTTGCGAAGCCAAGGGTGAAAACCAACATTCCGGCAACACTGCACTGAGAAAAGAATTATTTGTTTCAGGCATATTTTCCGGTTCACTTTAAAAGGTTATATGTACATTAAATCCGGCATAAATTGTGATTGATTTCAATTTATCTATAGTTAACTCTTAAGGTTGATTGAAATTAAAATTTTTTAAAACATAATTTTGAACCGAAACAGAGGGTGTTTTAATTAAATATAATTATTCAAACAAATAATATTTTTAAATCAACACAGTAAGTGTTTTCTATATTGAGATTAACCTTAAAACTAATTTAGTTGAACAGATAAAGAAACTAAAAGAAAGTTCGCCGGAACGCATGGGCATGCTTTAGGTGATGTGAGCACCAACACCAACGCAGGCTCCCTCCGTTACGAGACTCATACGGTTAAACGAGGTTTCAAAATATTGCATACACACACACCCGTACTCGCCTCTACTCGACGCTTCTTATTCGACGTAACCTTCCTTTCCCCTCCTGGCCCACAAGTTGGATTGCATCATCATAACAAACGCACGTGCGTTTAAAAAAATAATAATAATAATAATAATAATAATAACACAAAACTTAAATATGGGCAAACAGTGCAACACCCGTATTTGTGTTATTTTATTTAATATGAATGGATATTATTCCAAACGCATTCAAGTAAAATTGAATCATCCCTCTTTTCCCGAAATTTTAACGATCTTATAGATGAATTATAACTTGTTCATTTATAATAATGGTCAATAATAAAAAAAAATTTTTTTTATTTAAGAATAAATATAAATAATAATTTTTTTGAATTATTATTTCCAAAAAGGATTGGATTCATGCCGTTTCCGTTCTCACGGAGATGCCGTGAGAATCAAAAAGATCAGCGAAAATGCAATGGCCAATGGGCCGCGAATCCTCCCCTACTCCCAAACCATTAGACCCTCCTTATCATCTAATTACCCCACCCCGAATTAAAAGCAAAGACTAGAGGCTTAGTCGGAATCTTTTAATTAACGCAGTACAACTTCTCGTTTCTCTTGAGCAACACCTCTCCTGGCTCTGGCCTGGCAAGTGTTGAGAGAATCAAGAACGCCGCGACTAAGCCCGTCTGCGAGTCGGACCCCCGCGTAAAACTTGTTAAGTACAACGCGAAAGGCGGACGATAAATCAAAATTAAATCCTTCTAACCGACGGAGTCCTGTGAGGATTGTGCTGGAAAGAATCAGATTTAACTAATAAATTTAGTTAATCCAGATTTTGTTCCTCAACCGGCCAGCCCGTGTGTGTGACACCTGCGCCGTTCCGGTACAAAGGCCCACAATTAAGTTGCGTTTAAAATAACATTCTTTTACATAACTAAGCGACCGAACCAATTGTTATTCGACCGAAAGAAAATAAATTTTTAAAACAACTTAAACTCGAGGCTAAATTAAATTTTATTGTGATAAAAGAGAATTAAAGCTTCGAACTTAAGACAATTGTTGTGTGTGACAACGAGGATTTGTTCTCCGCCCGACGGCAACTTCACTTGTATTACCGCTGTCGTCGGTAGAAGTAAGTACCCTGTATCGTTCTAAAAATCTACTTTAATAAACAAGCTTCTATTAACTAAAAGATTTTACTTTTCTTTAATTACCTCTCCAGAACTCATCTCTCTCTATTTTTCACATAACTATTATTCTACGGAAGCAGTACGTAACTTATAAAAGTGGAAAAACGACCCCACAATTCAAACAGGTTCCCTTAGACCTTGGCAGCTTGGTGCCTCCCCAAATTTAAAAATAAAAGCCAGCTTAAAAGCCCAATAAATTGATAAAATTATTTTTGGTTTGTAACAAGCTGATGGTGGCAGCGGTGGGATCTATCCACGCGTTACCGCCCTGCTTCGTTACCTGGTAACAATTGTTACCAGTGGCACCATTTCATTTACCTGAAACTTTAATTGTTTATCAATATAAGTTCTTTATTCTTTTCTTACCTTCACATTTCTCTTTGGACTATACTAACGTAAAAAAAAATTTTACGTTAGTATTTGTAATAACATCACTCAGTACATTGCTAAATAATTTACGCAAGGAAATTCTAACTAAAATACAAGGAATCCTTGTCTTGTAGAAACCAAGAATTTGGCTCTCCAACCGAAAGGTTGTTGATGACGACTTATTCTGTGTTTCGATTTTGGCTCTCCAACCGAAAGGTTGTCGATGATGACTTAATCCATTAAGACACTGAACTTTAGTATTTTACCCATTCGCTATTCCTCCTACCTCTCATCAGTAGAATAAGAATTCTCTGTTTTAAAGCAAATTAGAAGTTTGGCTCTCCGACTTGTCGTTGATGACGACTTACTTCTAATTTCTTGGCTCTCCGACCGAAAGGTTGTCGACGACGACTTGAACAATTAAAACATCGAATTCGGACAACTGACAAGAGTTAGAAACGTGTTTAATTAGAATGGATATAGATCACCTTGCGATTATGGAATTTATTGGTGATGCCTAACAAATTCAGGAAACGTGGTTGTCGTTCAACGAAACGAAATCAAAAAAATAAAGTTTCCAACATAACAACAACAAAAATTTCAGACTGTGAAACCTCTCACTCGGTTTCAGTGGAAAATCTCCCTGCACAAACTGACATTCCCCATCAGGATGTTTTAAGCCCTAAAAAGGAAGTAGGTCGCAAATGAAAAGTTCCGGAAAGGTCACATTATTTTATAGTATTCAATCCAAAGGTTACGTTTGACAGAACTACCGTTGTGAGCGATCACGAATTGAAAAGACTTTCTTTGACCATAGTCCAATCTGACGATATCATAACGGATATTTATACCCGAAAACTGAGAGTCCGACGTATTGAAAATTTCGACGGCCAATTAGTAAAATTAAGGAAAATTTGATAATTGACTCACACGTAAAAAAAAAGAAGAATAAATTTTTTGAAAATTAATACCATATAGTTTTCTTTGGGCTTTTATTCATATGACAATCCGGCAAGCTACTAATGGCTTCGGAGTCATTATTATTAACTCGGAGTTCCTAGAGAACGGGGTAGTTAATGTAACTTTAAACAATTTTTACAAACATAACTATATCTGCCAAACTGCTTTAAAACTAGACTGTCCGATCTTAGGACACCCGACTGCGGACTACGTTAACGAAGCTTACGTGGACATCTCAGGCGTGGCGTATTTTCCCTTTGAAAATCAGGGGGTGTGTTTCTTTGTTGTAGACTCATTTTATTCAAACACCTGGCAAGTCGCTCCGGCTATCCTTGGCCGAAACAGTTGTGTTGATCTGGGAATCGTGGAATCCTTTAATTGACATTCGAATTTCCACCCACCTCAAAAGTAATTTTCCTTCCTTCTATTCCTCCCTCCTCTCTCGAACCTGGTAATGCATTAAACACGTATGTGATAGAATTGGTCTCGATCAATTCTAACAACTAGTAAAACAAGATCGCCGGTTGTGGGTACAAGGCCGCAGGATTGGGAAAACTTCCGGTCGAATCCTGGTGAATTCTGAGTGGAATTCGGAAAGAAAAAATTTATTTTCTTCTCTCCCTGACACTAGGAAGCGCCGTTGTGACTACTAATCGTCCCGCCTAGGAGAGCTCCCGAGCTGAATTTGTAATTATTGCACTATCATACGGTTATATAACATGTCACCTCGAAATGTCCTCTGATCCGAAAAGGTCGAAAAGAGGAAAACGCGCCGGCAAACGGCACATCTCGATTGTACAAGGATCAGCTAGGGCACCGGAATCCAAAATTTTTTATAATCTCACTAAGCCCTTAATAAGATCCAGGCCCATTTGCAAGGTTGTACCTACGCGCAGGCAACCAGAGCCTGTCCAACCTCTTCCTGTGCAGCCACAACCCCCGATTATAGAAATCGATCTTGACATTGAGGAGGCCTTAACACAACGACAGGTAGCTCGTGCACAAGAAAATCACGTTAGGTTAACCCCTGCATATCAACCGAACGTTAACCCAGCCGACAGCGACTCAGACAGCAATATGGACTACGACAGCGATATCATGATTATTAATTCATTACACCAAATGTGTTATAGAAAATCAATATCTGACATTGTCCCTCCTCCAATACATCAACTTCCAGCTCAATTGGAATTCATTCCCCCACCCCCGGGAGTAATTCCTATTGCGGAAGTTTTAAGGCGAAGAAATTTAAACAGAATTCAACTCAGAAGACAGACTCAACCATACGAGACTCGACGCCAGGAATAAAAAAATATATATATATATATATATTTGTTCCTTTCGATGGCTGATACTTACTACTTCGTTGAGTATAGTTCCAAATTCCCTATATTTGATCCAGAATTATTGAGCCTATGTGAATTAAAAAGCATTCCTATTGCTTTCATAGCATCTGCGCATATCGTTTCCATTGTCCCAAGAAACAAACCCAGAATTCAGAAAATCGAAACTGTTAAGGTTAGAATTCCTCTACAACCGCTACATGTTTCCCCGCAGAAGTAATATAGTGACAGGGTTCTCCCAGGACCAATGGTCCGAATTAGTGGAGGGGATAGACTTGATTGGAGAAAGATACGAATATCTTATGAAAAGAAATTCGGAACTGTTTGAACGATCAGCTGATCTAGCAAAACAAGTAGACTCTCTTAACGCTTCTCTGGCCACCCTATCACAAACCACTTTTGCAAATTCCCTGTTAGTTTCAAGTATCGAAAAAAGGGCCCGCCGTTTAAAATTCGCCATGGACTTTTTGACCAAAAAATTAGACGAACTAAAACTCGAGTAAAATAGGGGTAATGACACCCGAGTGGAAGAATACTTCCTTCAACAATTCCGAGGAGCATATTCAAAAAATTAGAGCCTTCTTGCTATTTTACTCACGGGAAAGTACAAATTTAACGAGAACGAATTCCCACCTGCAATCAAAAATAGAATTTCTCGAAGTGAAAATCAATCTCCTGCGCGCATTGATTACACAGGAGCAACAGAAATCTGCTTCTTTCTCTGAATCCCTTAGCGAAGTAGATAAATTGTTACAAAATTTAAAACTATAATTTGGGAGCTCGAAATGCCCAATCTACAACCAACTCCATCCCCATTTTCAATGCCTATTGAAACGATAACTAAAAACAATAATGGCAGGTTTTGTGTAAAGTTCCGCAATATTAATGACAAGCACCCAGAGGTAAAAAGAGGACTAGTGTTAAAACTTAGGAATTTTATTACAGAAAAGTTCCTTCGGAATTAAAAGGGTGAGAAATATAGTTAACCCGATCACAGCCAACCTTGCACCAACCCTCCGAATGAAATCCCTCACCCGGTTGGGGGTTTAAATGCAACCATGAACCCTGCAGGCGCGGACGCGAGCTCAGCTATCGATAGATTCACATTACGCACGAGCGCATGCGATATACCAATATTCGACGGAAAGCACCCTCCCTTACGCGATTTTGTGCAAGCAGTAAAGCGGGCCGGGATTTTTATTACGGACGTAGCGGAACCCGACTATGTCAGAGCAGTTCTCAGCAAGTTAGATGGCCAGGCCCACGCTAGCTGTAAGAATAAGGACTTTAATTCACTGAATGAACTATTAGAACATTTAAAGAAAAGATTTGCACAAACTAAGAAATACCAATGGTATTTCGAACACATTGTAACCATTAAACAAAAACAAACTGAAACCGCGCATGATTACCATGATAGGCTTCAGGACTTGATTAGTGGAGCTCGGCAAGCTTTAGAGCCAAAATATGATAGATTGTACCGGGAAGTGACTAACGACAACCGGAATGTTAGGAGAAGGGAATGTGACATCATTCTTCAGCCTATTGAGGAATGCGCGCTAGATGCCTTCATTAAGGGGTTACCTACCGAAATATCTAAGTTTGTAGACGCCCGTATCCCTAGGAACATGGACGAGGCGTTGGAGTACGCGCTACATGCTGAGGAGCGCGAAAACTACTCTGAGAGATCACGCTCCAGTTCCTATCATATTAGCAGGATAGAAGAAAGGCCGCGCTCTCCAAGCCCCTACTCGAAACAAATAGAGCAACGTAACCTTGTAGGGAGGAGAAGAACCGACGCAGATCGGGAATCCACGCCTCACACTTCCTCCTCTGCCTCTTCGAACAATCGATCCTCGAATGTCCTTCAGCTCACCCCTGAGCAATTAGGGCAGTTCTATAGATCCATGATGCCCCAATTCCCGCCACAATTTTCCTACCCAAACCCACACCCGATGAATGCTCCGCCTCACAACCCTCCTTATTACCCTGATCCTTCATTCCAACAGCCAATCCAACAGCTCAATCAAAACCCCAGCCAATACTCCAGACAAAATCAGGGCTATCGCACTAGTGTAACTCCGCCAAGAGCTAATTCCCCTGCACCCCCGGGAAATTTAAACTACCAACCGGCTCGTCGTCAAGACGCGGCAGCGAGTCCGACCCCCCAGCGTCCGAGGAATGTACATTTCGCAGAGAACACTGTCGGTTCTCTACGACAGGAGCAGCAACCCAGGACTCCCCAGTAGTCCAATTAAAGGCTCCAGAATTTAGACACGACAGGGTCTTGTTCCTCGTGGACCCAGGGTCAGATTCAAATCTCGTAAAGTTAGGTGCTTTAAATCCAGAACTCACGCTTGCCAGGGACAAGTGTATTGAGATTTCCGGAATAACAAATCACGCTGTGAAAACACTGGGAACAGTCAATTTGACCATCTCCAGTGAGCCAGTGGAGTTCCATGTGGTTCGAGATAGTTTTCCTATTTCCACACATGGAATTCTCGGGAGACCCTACCTACGAAAAGAACAGGCACAAATTTCCTTTAGGCACAACACTTTGGTAACTGTGTCTAACCCAGTGACCCCTATCCCCTTTGTTGATAAGGAATCACTGGATGCTAGGAAAGCCTTGAGGTCTGAAATCAAGCCCTTTGCTCGCGTTTTACGAATTGCAGCTCGAACTCGAACCCCTGTAGCTATTGATGTTACTACCCCTAATCTCAAACAGGGATATCTTCCTCGAATAGAGACCCCTAACGGACTTTACTTGGGTGAAGCCATCGTCACAAATAAAAATGGCGTCTGCCATGCAATGGCAATTAACACCACCGAGGATGATATGGATATACGAATCACCCCCCAAGAATTAATACCCTTCGATTTTTGTAAGTTTCCGGGCGAAGAACTAACAGATTCAGAGATTGAAACCCCTGACCCCGGACAGTGTCCCACTTATGCAGATAGAGTCGTAAAGGTGAAAAACGCACTGTTTTTGACTCATCTAGCTCCCGACGAGCGTAAAATAGTTTCCAAATGGGTGGAGGACTACGCGGATATTTTCCACTTAAATGGGGAAATGTTGACCTGTATGCCCGTTCGAGGCATTGGATCAAATTGACACCCAGCTAAAAAAACAGTTTGATAGCGGTATTATCGGACACTCTAACTCCCCGTATAATGCATCCCTTCTAATAGTACCAAAAAAAATTGACGCGTCGGGCGAGAAAAAATGGCGGGTGGTAGTGGACTATAGGGCCCTAAATGACAGTATTATAGGCGATGCGTTTCCGCTTCCGAGTATAAATTACGTATTTGACCGCCTCGGAAGTGCACGGTATTTTACCGTGTTCGATTTAGCGAGCGGGTTCCATCAGGTAGAAACGCACCCCGATGACAGACATAAAACGGCCTTTTCCTCGCGAAATGGACATTTTGAATATAAGCGAATGTCTATGGGAATAAAAAACGCCCCCCCCCACCTTCCAAAGACTGCTTAACAGTGTACTAAACACCATGCTCGATGACGAAGCGTTCGTATACCTAGATGACATTGTTGTCTACTCGGACACCTTGGAGGAGCATGATCGAAGGGCCCGACGATTATTTAATAGACTAAGAAGTGCAAACTTAAAACTATAACCCGACAAGTGCGAATTTTTAAAACCGGAAGTGGCTTATCTTGGGCACATTATAAGTGAAGACGGGGTAAAACCAAACCCTAATAAAATCATTGCAATAAAAAATTTTCCACCCCCTAAAACACCAAGGGACATTAAGAGTTTTCTTGGTCTCTCGGGGTATTACAGGAGATTTATAAAAGATTACGCGAGACACGCTAAACCCCTCACAGAACTATTAAAAAAGGACGTCGCATGGAAATGGGAAAAACCGCAACGGGATAGCTTTTCTCGGTTAAGGCGGTACTTATGTAAGGAGCCTGTTCTCCAATACCCGGACTTTAACGCGACTTTCAAACTGACTTGCGACGCTTCCGAATATGCGATAGGTGCCATTTTGACCCAAGAAAAGGACAATATCGATTTACCCGTCGCGTATTATTCCAAAATTCTAAATTCCAACGAACAAAAATATCCGAAGGCAGAAAAGGAATGTCTCGGCATTTTATACGCTATGGAACATTTTAGACCCTATCTCTACGGACGAGATTTTGTTCTAGCCTGTGACTTTGAACCAATTCACTGGATGACGTACATTGAGAATCCTGGAGCCCGAATTCAAAGATGGAGAATCCGCATGCAGAACTATCAATACAAGTTCGAATGCAAGCCCGGGAAAATCAATAGGATTGTCGAAGCACTGTCCAACAATCCTGTTGATCATTCCGGTGATCCGAAAGATTGGTCGGATTTACCCTCTTCTGATCCGGAGGATTTTAAAGTTAACTCAAAAACGCCGAACCAGTTAAGTGATATGAGCCCCAGCCCTAAGACATATCGAGCCCTGCCCATTAATCGTTCCTCTACTAGCAAAGAACAGGAATGTGCGCGAGTGAACCCTAACGACTCAAAGGGCAAGAAGAAGTTACAGCAAAGACTCACCCACATACCGGAGCGGACCGGAAGTCTACAGGAAGGACTAAAATCAAAGCAATCAAAACCTGGAGCTCCTCCGAAAACCGAAACAAAATCAAAGGTCACTAACCCCATCGTCACGAAGAAATCAACAGCAAAGGAAGGATATCCTGGACAACCATCCACAAGTCAAGGATCGCAACGGCAGATTACCATCCTAAAAAAACAACCACGTAAGGCTGAACCGAAGTCCAAAATTGAACCCAGGGGTAGAGGAAGACCAATAGGCAGCACAAACTCGGTAAGACTTACGGATGATGAAACTTTCGTTCCCACCCAGAAACTGCAGGCAAACATAGCAGACGAAAGCTGCGTCGCCAAACGCCTGCGCCCACGCAAGGGTGCCGTTACCCTAAATCCCGAGGGCACCGACTTTTCCTCATCATCAACTAACGAGGTAACTTCGGAAGAAGAATCAGAAAAGGAAATCGAGGAAGCTGCAGAAGAAGATTCCGATCCCCCTGTCTTCCGGAAAACCTACAGTGCTTTTCCCCACCTCCCACCCCATCTCCCCCCTACTCAACCCTCTATTCCCAAGGACAAAACTTCTGATGCCTACACTGATGTCTATGTCGACGGAGCTTGCTGTGAAAATGGAGGATCCAGCCCAAGAGCTGGAATTGGTGTTTGGTTTGGACCCAAACATCCCCTCAATATTTATCAACGTTATAGGGGTAAACAAACTAACAACGCCTCGGAAATCGAAGCAGCCACTATCGCAGCCAGACAAGCTGTGAAAGCTGGAATTCAAAAACTAAGAATAAAAACGGATTCGAAGTACCTAGTGCAGAGCGTCGAGGAATGGGTACCAAGATGGCAGCAAAATGATTGGAAAACTACTGAAAATAAGCCAGTGAAAAACAGGAAGGTCTACGAGAAATTAATTAAGGCTCTCAAGCCTCTCGACGTGGTCTGGGAAGGACAACGAAGAATCAACAACAGCAGCAGCGAATCCAGCGATCAAGAGGACCAAACTAAAGACGCACCTAAAACTCAGCAGCTGATCAAGGAAGTACAAGAGTCCATTCACAGATTTAACTCATTTACAGAAGCAGGAGCGAGTGTCTCCAGCCCCACAAATAACACCCTATTTTGGGATTATAAAGGGTTGGATCACGCTTCGGGGAGACAATGTGTTTCTGATGGTGAGGATGATCAAGAGCGCTTGGATTACTTAAGGAACCAGGATCCTAGCGAGGAATACGATGATGATCTTCCGAAAAGGGTAAAGGAATTTTTGGATAAATTCAATCAGAGCCGCGCCAAGAAACAACTCGGGGCAGACTCCGATAACCCTCTCGAATCCCAATCAGTTTTCGACACACCAGCCTGTCCCAAGGACACTCCATTGACTACTCGCCCAGCTGGTCCTAAAAGGAAGAGTATGGTAAGGTTCAAGGAAATGCCGGAAGTGTTTGAGGTCGTGAAAGAGGATCAACCACGATTATCCAGTTTAACAACCTTGGAAACTCCGACGGTTCCTTTCGCACAATCAACCCCGTTTACCCGATTTAAGAGCAATATCGACACCCCTAAAGAAGCGTTGATTAATAGAAAGGTAAACTTGAAACCACGACGAATTCAGGAAATAACGGATAAGGAGCAATCGAACAATATACCCTTGAGAAATTCATTTTTAGGTGTCAAGGAACTCTATATTGATCCCCCCTCTTCCCAATCAGGAAGTGATAATGACAGTGAAATCGGAAGTGAAAGTGATAGTGACAGTGTGTCCCAAAATACCCCGCCGCAAAATGACAAGCCTTTTGAAATTATTTAAAATCAGTGGACGGAACCTTTGACCTACAGACGCGACAATTACGCACATTTCATTTCCGAAGATTGCGAACCGACTACCCCAATTTCGAAACTTTTAATTGCTACGGAAAGCATTGACCTCCGAGAGATTAGGGATAGCAAACCCGTGAAGGGACAAATTTATATCACTCGTAACGGAAAATATCGAGTTTACTCAATAGTAGTAAAAAGGTACCATTTCGACGAAATTTGTTGGAATGATGTAACAAAAGGGTTAAAAAACTTGCGAAAAACCCTAGAAATGAACGATCAAAAATCTTGTAGAATAGCAAGCACCGGAGATTTGCTAGGTGCGACCTCACAAGGAAAAATGACCGAACTCGTTACAGGAATTTTCCGCGGTGGCGACATTACTGTCACCCTTTGCCACGGAAAAATAGAAGTTCCCCCTGAAAATTTGCGCAGTAATATCATCGCCGAGTTCCATTCCAGTCTAATCGGTGGGCATAAAGGAATCTCTAAAACGTACCGTAGAATTCGGGAACGATATTACTGGCCGCGAATGCGCGATGAGGTTACACAATATATACGCGGATGCAAAAGCTGCTTCGAGAACAAACTAGTCAGGGCGCGAACTAGAGAACCGATGTTGATCACCGATACTTCAGCAATGCCTTTCGACAAGGTGTAAGGGTAAATTTCAATTTAAATTATAAAATGCTAAAAATAAACTGAAAACATCGTAAACCCGAACTAAAATATAAGAAAAACCATTCACTAAAAAACAAATAAAAATCAGACTAATAATCTTAATGGGGAGCAAAGCTGAGAAAGAAATCCCGATGCTGGATTTCCCAATTTAACGAATTTTGAAAGAAAAATCTTTCCACCAACCTGTTCCTTGCGTCTCAACAAAAACCAATTTCCAACGGTCAAATGAAACACAAACTCAAATTAAATCAATTATCAAATTATACTTATATTTATTCAATTAAAATTAACAAACTCAAAATAAAGGAAAATTAATAATAATAAAATAACTAATTAAACTATAAATTAAGAAATATAAATTAAAAGTTCTCCAAGGAAGCGAAAATGAAAACGGTTCTCTCTACCGAAAAACACCACAATCAAATTAGAGAGCAACCACTTGAATGAATTGCAGAATCGTAGAAAATTCCAGGAACGCTGCTCGTCTTTCCTAGAAAATTCGCACCATCCCTGTTTAATTCATCCAAAAATGCTAATTTCTCTCTCTTGACAATTAGAAAGACTCCTGTTAAGAAAAAGGGTAAGGGCGGTCTTGACCAATGCGACGTCTTCCAGTCAATCAAGCATGCGCGTTATCATTATAAAGTTGACTTGACGGAAGACGGACACAAGACGCTGAACGACACAAACTATAGTCAAAACTGACAAAAGGCGATAGAGCAATGCGAAAACAAAGACAAATGCTCTCCGCACTATAGCAAATTAGAAAAGAAAACGATCTAATGAAACGAAAATCAAGTAACGATTTACCTCGTTACAAACCCCCTCACTAGGCCAATGTTACACTCATTAACATTGCCGAAACAAAAAAAAATTAATAAAAATAATAAAAACAAATTAGTACAAAAAAAAACTTTAATGTAATCTGCAACTACAAAATAATTACAAAATTACATTCGATCCTTCCAAAATTTCATTTTAATCTCACGCGCCATATCGGAAGGCAAATCCGCAATAAAACGCTCAAGATGCAGAATCTGTTCCATCAAAGGCACTTCCTGCACGCGAGTCACAACTTCTCCTCCTCTGTCGTTACTAGTACTTGGCTCCGAGCGAAACACAGGTCCGTTGGGGGAAACAGGGGCCACAAGTACATCTCGTTGTTCTTGGAAACGATGGTTATAATAACGAACCCTTTCCTCCCGATGTTGAGCGTAGCCCACCTGACCGAACTGACGGACCATACACTCCCTATGTATACGCCCACAACGAGGACAATTACATAAAGTAACTCCTCGTCGCCCACAATTTTTACAATAAGTTGTCCTCGGGCGAGAACAATCCTTAGAGCGATGTCCACGCTGCCAACAATTATGACAAGCTCCAGGGGGAGGATCCAGAGAAGGATCAGTAGGAATGGGGTCGAGATTCGAAAACATTCGACCAGTCAAACGCACAGGCAACTCTTTTTTAACAAGATGAGTTGGCCAACGAGAACCCAACAACGGAGGAATTTCTGCAAAAGGAGGTGAGGTCGCTGATCTTGGGGGTGTCGCTGATCTTGGAGGTGTCGCTGATCGTGGGGGTGTCGCTGATCGTGGGGTTGTCGCTGATCGTGGGAGTGTCGCTGATCGTAGGGGGGTCACTGAATCCATGGAGGTCGATGACACTGGAGACCAAATAACTGGTGAGAGTTCTTCAGCAGCAGAAGGAGGGGGAGCATGACGAGGCAGATTAGCATTAGGTGGGGGTCTAGAGACAGGGCTCTGGGAACTGACATAGTCCCAATCACGGGCACGGTGTCGCCTCTCCGCAGCCAACTGCTCGCGCAGAGAGTGTAAACGGTTGCTTCCCGTGTCGTCGCCTAGTGCCTCCTCCAACTCCGCCACCGCCATCAAACTCTCCAATTCCTCCTGACTCTCTAAAGGTACATGGACCGACTCCTGTCCAATCACTTCCGGTCTTACCAAAACATCCTCCTCGGACTCATGTAACGTCAAAGGCGAAACAGGCCGAACCTCAATATGATCGGACGAAACGCCAGGACCAACCGAAACAACAGGTGTTTCGACTTGAGAAACCTCACTCTCCTGACCGACTCCCCGCTCCCGCAGAACTCTCGCAAACAAAAGGTCAAATTCTGCACTTGTCGAAAGAGTCGTATCGACCGGAAAACGCAATCTAGATTCAGCAACTTGCTCTCGGGCCGTGGCGGCCGCCATTCTTCTTCCAGTCGACGATCTCCACATGCCCCTAGAATCCTTCCGATAAACCACCGACCTGACACGGGCCTTGAATGCAGAATTAATCTGGTTAATTTTACGCGGCATGGAAACTCTGTAAAAACAAATTAAAAAAGAAAATAATAATTTAAAATTAACCCATCCACCAAACACATAATCACGAACACAAACACTTTCAACCACGGGGGGGAATAAAACGTTTCAAATCCGAAACGTGGACCTTAGAAATCTGACGGTTATTTTCCGTTTTTAATTCGTAAACGCTGTCTGAATTTTGTCGTATGATTTCGAAAGGTCCGTCAAACTTAGGACCTAATTTAGCCGAAAATCTTTGAGCTGCGTTAGACAACTTATGTGTCCGCCTTAACACCAAATCTCCTACATGGAATGATGCCATACGTTTGTTTTTATTATAATACACAGCCTGTTTTTCTCTTTCTTGATCAATGAAACGAGTGACCAAATCCCTTAGGGCATCAAGTCTTTTTAATCTATCTAACCATATCTCAGGGGCAATTCGGTCCACGGTCGTAACTTGTTCAATTTCACGTCTTAAACTCTTTACAGGAAGTGGCTGGCGACCAAAATTCAAAAACGCCGGAGAAACCTTGGTGGTATTTTGGACGGCAGTATTAACGGCACTACGGAACTCATGGATATGTTTATCCCAGTCACGGTGGTCCTGTCCCACAAAGGTCGCAATCATGGTCTTAAGAACCCTGTTACTCCGCTCCACCGGATTCGCCTGAGGGTGATAAGGAGGAGTGGTCAAATGTTGAATACCATATTCTTCGAGGGTCGATTTCAAAACACGATTATCAAATTCCTTACCGTTGTCCGATAATAAAAACCGAGGAGCCCCCTAACGAAAAATAATCAATTCTTCGAGAGTCCTAGCAACTGATTTTCCATCGGCACTTCTCAGAGGTTTGATTTCAATCCACCTAGTAAAAAGGTCCTGAAAAACTACTAAATGTTTGCATTGGCTTTTGCTAGGGGTACCAAAATGGCCCGCAGAAAACTCGGCATGTGCAGTTTTCATTACTCTCTCTCTAAATTCTTGTGGCACGACAAGCTTCCAAGTCTCACTCTGGTCCATAAATCCACTAAGCAACGGGTCTTCTTTTTTACGGTATAAATGACCCTCAGATAATTGCCAATCGGCAAAATGGTGGGGAAACTTCTCAACTAAATTTTTCCTCTTCAAATACCACTGATCGATTATCGTTTCAAACGCGGCTAATTCCCCCTCTACTTCGAACATTCTCGATAACGCATCGGGTACATGATGGTGAATTCCCCGGCGATGTACTATATCAAAATTCCACTGTTGAAGTTCCAAGGCCCATCTAGCTAATCTACCTGAAGGTTCTTTTAAATTTCTAAGCCATCTGAGCGCGCTGTGATCCGTGATCACAGTAAACTTGTAACCCTCAACATAAGGACGGAATTTTTTAATGGACCAGAGAAGAGCTAAACATTCTTTTTCTGTCACACTATAATTCTTTTCCGCCGCAGTTAAAACTTTGCTTATATATACTATGGGATGTTCACCATCATCCGAATCTTGGGTCAATACCGCTCCAACAGCAAAATCGCTCGCATTACATTGAATAGTAAACGGCCTGGCAAAATCTGGTCGGGCTAATACGGGCGCTGATATCAATTTAAGCTTTAATTCACGAAAAGCTTCTTCCTGTTCTTTTCCCCACTCCCAACTTCGATTTTTGTGTAGGAGTCTCAAGAGTGGAACTTTTAAGTCACTGTCCCCAAGAATGAAACGCGAGTACCAACCAACCATACCCAGAAATCTTCGAAGTTGTTTAATATTCTGGGGCGTTGGATAGTTCAGTACGGGGGCAACCTTCTCCGGATCTGGGCGTAAACCATCTCGGTCCAAAACATAACCAAGGTAAGTCACCCTGGAACAACCAAATTCACATTTCGCAGGGTTAACCACCAATCCGGCAATGGCCAATCGAATTAAAACAGTTCTCAACCATTCAATGTGTTCCTGATAATCATCTGTAACGATAATAATATCATCAAGATAACCGAAAACAACCGGTTCAAATTCTGGTCCAAAAAGAGCATCGATAAGTCGTTGGAAGGTCATCGGGGCGTTAGTCAAACCAAAAGGCATACGTTTAAACTGAAACAAACCCAACCCTGGCACTGAAAACGCTGTAAAATGTTTACTATCTTCTGCCATTGGTATCTGATGATAAGCCATTTTTAAATCAATCTTAGAAATAAAACGAGCCCTTTGGAGCTTATCAAGAATCCCGTCAATGCTCGGTATCGGGTACGCATCTTTTACGGTCACAAAATTTAGATCTCTGAAATCAAAACATAAACGCAAAGTACCATCACCCTTTTTTACTATTACCGGAGCTGTACTCCACTCACTAACGGCTCGCTCTATAATACCCTGTTCTAACAATTTTTTAACTTCTAAAATCAACCAATGCAACATCATTGGTGACATTCTGCGCGGTCTATGTTTAATAGGGGTAGAATTCGTCAGACTAATAGAATGCTCGGTCAAAGAGGTCACGCCATGTTCCTGGCCTTCGGACAAAACTAACTCGTCAACGAGCTGTTGTACTTCACGTCGCTGATCGTTAGTTAACTCGCAAATCCCTGCACATTCTGCAAAAATTGTTCCCTCATTATTCCCTCCTACTTTACTGGCAAATTCATGCCATTCACGACCATTAACTCTCCACAAACCTTTACCCAACTGCACGTCCATGTCCATTTCTTTACAAAAATCTACCCCTAAAATTAAATCCTGGGTCAAAGAATCAACCGCTCGTAATTCAAAAGATTGTACCACGCCATCTACCGTCAACCACAATCTTAATTTACCCAATGTTTTGGTAGTTCCGCCCAATGCACTAGAAATAGTCGAGTCGACTGCTTCTAAACGATCTCTAAATTCATTTGCGAGTCGCGGTCCTACGGCAGAAATCGTCGCACCTGGATCAAAAAGGGCTAAATATGGTCGGTCTGCGATAAACACTTTCAAGAAAAATCTATTTTCATTACTACTACCATCAATAATTTCCTCATCTGGACTAGGCGATAATGCACTTGTTGCATTTCCCCCTTCCCTAAAACATGCATCATTTGGTTCCAACGGAGATGCAATTGTATTCCGAGCAACAACATTGGTACCAAGAACTATGCAATCATTCACCGCATGTCGACTTTGCGCCTGAGTTTCAATACCAGCGCCAACAGTCGAAATTAACGGAACGTGTAAAGCAAACGTCTGTATGTGCTGATCCCCACTTAAGGCAACGGCCTCAACACCACTCTCTGAAGAGAACTCTCCCCTCTCCCCACTACAACTCGCATCACTCACAACTCTCAATTCTACTCTACTATTACACGGCTCAGAACTCAACTGAGATTCCTTCTCTACAACTACACGACGCGAATCCACACATACATCGACTTCAGGTTCTCTAAACGTCACATTAGACACATTGGCGACTTCTCTCTCCTCCCTACTCCCTCGACGAACAGGAGTTGACAAATCTTCATCTGACAACGAGTAAGTCATGCGTTCCAAACGCAGAAAACACTCTTGGACAGCACAGTTAACAGGGGGTGGAATTACGATTGGGGGGGAGGTGTTGACTGTCCCCCCCGTTTCGCGTTTCCCAAAAGTTCCCGAAAATCACCGCAATTGCTGCAATTAGCGAAAACTGCACCTGGATTACCACACATCTGACAGGAAACGCCCATCGAAAATCGGTGAGGACAACGTGAGGCAAAATGGCCTAACGCTTTACAACAGTAACACGTTACCGAAGGACATTGCGAAGCTTTATGACCCACCACTCCACACCTATTACAATTTCCCCTGAATGGCTCAAAATTATTATTACCACCAGTATTAATTACTCCCGCTACTGGTCTTCCAGTATTTTGAAAATTAGACCTCGAAGTCCCAGCCCGGGGGGGGGCACTACTATTTAAGGTCTGAGCATAACCGGTCAAAGGAATAGGCACTTGGGCCGGTCGGTCTGGGGCGGAAAAAGACTGTTTTGTTATATTCCCTACCAAACCACTGGGTGGCCCGGTTGGAGCCGATATTGCATTTACCTCAACTTGGTTTTCAATTTTCTTAATTTTGGGCTTCTGACTCTTCTGTTTCTTCTTAATCTTACTCGAAACAACCGCTGTGTTCTCTTCACCACTATCCGAAAAGCCGCACTCTAATAATGCGTCCAATTTTGAAGCTTTAAAAATTGATTTCGGCGCGGCCAAAGGAAACAACATTTTCCCTTTGGGTGGGGGAAAAACGTAACGCTTATCGATTTCCTTAATCCATTCATATTTGCGTAAAGTTTTCTCTAACTCCGAAACCGTATTAAACGAATAAGATGACGCAAAACGTCTATATTCGGGTGTTAAACCGCGATAAATTAATCTGAGCATTTCGAAATCAGTCATAGGATTACGAAAATGCTGGGCAATAGAACGCAAGTTAAGAAGGTATTCAGAAATCCTTTCTCCCTTAGCCTGCGTTCGGGACTTTAACTCGTCATAAATGTCTTCGTCGTCCACCGTTTCTAAAAATTCTTGATTAAACAATTTAACAAAATGGGCCCATGTCTTAATTTCCCGCTTAACTACCCGAAACCAATTACTAGCTACCCCTCTCAACACACTGGGTAACGCGTGTAACATATCCACATCTAAAATTGCATTTCCCTCTTTACAATCCGTGAGACGTGCTAAAAACTCCTCTGGATCTTCTTTGCCCGTGGCAGAAAAACGAATGTCCCAATCTTTGAACAACTTGACCAATTTAAAACCGCCAATCCTACACGGAACAAAAGTAGGGGCAACCAAAGGAGGGTCCAGTTCATCGTCCGTAGAAGGATTTGAGTCCTGTGAACGAAACTCCATTTGAGACTGCTCACCAAATACCGACTCACGATTCGACGAAGGATGAGGTGGTGGCCTAGACTGCACCCTGTTTGCCAACTTTCGCGCATAATTACTGTTAAAATTAAATTGGTTCAAATCTGACTGGCTCTGTCGATCAAAATAATCACTGGTCAAATGTGTGGGCTTAATAAAATTACCACTTTCCTTAACCTGGGGGTAAAATGCCACCTGGCGCTGGGCTGGGGCACTAGAGGTCGAAATAGGCACGGAATCACTTTGAACAAACATTTTGGGTATAGTACCCGTGCTTATAGGTACCTGGTTTTCGGAAACCGACAACGGATTTCCAACATTGGCCCGGTCTGAGCCAAGATTGGCCAATGGAGTTTGATTCGAAAGCTCACATGTCCGAGAAACAATAATTTGGGGCTGACTAACATTTTCTGAAGGTGCAAAGGTCATCATGGGGGCAGCCGGGTTCAAACCCCACGAACTAGGCACACAATACGGTAGGGAAATACCAGAAGAAGGAAGGACCCAAGTCACACCAGTTGGAGAAAAACTTGAAACTCCCCCTGCTACAGTAACCACCGGGGAAGAATTAGTCGTAGAACTAGTCACCGCCACGGTAGAAAAAACCGGCGGAAAATATTGCCCCAAGTTGTCTTTACTCATCGGTACTAAATTATTAACAGGGGCCGCGATCTCTATAACAGTATCGTCCAACCCAATGATTGAAACATCACCCCCCACACTACCATTCGAATTAATTACTTCTTCACTGCCAGGGCTAATACTACTTGCATTATCCCCAAAAGCCTCGACTAAGAAAACTTGATTGGACTCGCCATTATCAAAATCCTCGTACCAAGGTATCGACAAAAATTCACCAAATAATATACGGCTTCGTAAACGCAATAATCTTTCCCGAATTACTTGAATTGAACCCTTTGTACTCGCCCCTTGACTTTCCAATTCTACTACTACCCTTTCTATCGGAAGTGAAACAA
This sequence comes from Leptopilina drosophilae, assembly GCA_032873175.1. Lineage (NCBI taxonomy): Eukaryota > Metazoa > Arthropoda > Insecta > Hymenoptera > Figitidae > Leptopilina > Leptopilina drosophilae. The sequence continues at coordinate 28,250,288 of CM065480.1, forward strand.
TTTGTTCCCATAAAGGTAGAACTGATTCATGGCCCAAAAGTTCATTCATATTCCTACGATATAATTCCATGGCTGGAAATGGTAACAATTGCACGCTCATCGGAAAATTAAAAACTTCGTTTAACATTTATTTACTCAAAACAGTAAAAATTAAACAACACATAAAAAACATCAACTACTACTTCTTACGTTCTCTTTCCTTGGAGAAAACTAGGAATTAAATAAAAATAGAAAATAAAACTCATCTCAAAAATCAAGAAAATAAAATCGTGCGAAAAATAAAAGAAATAATATTTGACATTGCACTGCGCGATGTACGCAAAGTCAATAATACGGCGGACGACTTTATTTACTCGAAATCAACCAACTCACGCACACAACGCATCGCCGGCTTGTATGACAGGCCCGAGTTACCGCCAAAATTAATTTTCGCGAGTTCTACTCCGCGTCCCCGCACCAAGCGAAAAACCGTTGACCGTGAATCACTTTCATTAATTACTTCACGAAGATTTAAAATTTCAATTTACAAACAAAAAAAAAAAAAAATTAAATAAAACTTAATTTGTCAATAATCTCACCGCACTTAAACTCTGATTAATAAAAGTAAAACAAGTCTTGACTTTGTCTTTTGGGCTTGGTCTTGGGCTCTGGTCTTGGTCTCTGGTCTTGGTCTTTAATTTTACACAAAAACGACAAAAAAAAACTTTTTTTTTTAGACAACACAAAAAAACCAAAAAACGGACTTTAACACTTATTTCGTCAATTGGAAAATATCTCAGCGTGGCCCCACGTTGGGCGCCAAATTGTAAGGGTAAATTTCAATTTAAATTATAAAATGCTAAAAATAAACTGAAAACATCGTAAACCCGAACTAAAATATAAGAAAAACCATTCACTAAAAAACAAATAAAAATCAGACTAATAATCTTAATGGGGAGCAAAACTGAGAAAGAAATCCCGATGCTGGATTTCCCAATTTAACGAATTTTGAAAGAAAAATCTTTCCACCAACCTGTTCCTTGCGTCTCAACAAAAACCAATTTCCAACGGTCAAATGAAACACAAACTCAAATTAAATCAATTATCAAATTATACTTATATTTATTCAATTAAAATTAACAAACTCAAAATAAAGAAAAATTAATAATAATAAAATAACTAATTAAACTATAAATTAAGAAATATAAATTAAAAGTTCTCCAAGGAAGCGAAAATGAAAACGGTTCTCTCTACCGAAAAACACCACAATCAAATTAGAGAGCAACCACTTGAATGAATTGCAGAATCGTAGAAAATTCCAGGAACGCTGCTCGTCTTTCCTAGAAAATTCGCACCATCCCTGTTTAATTCATCCAAAAATGCTAATTTCTCTCTCTTGACAATTAGAAAGACTCCTGTTAAGAAAAAGGGTAAGGGCGGTCTTGACCAATGCGACGTCTTCCAGCCAATCAAGCATGCGCGTTATCATTATAAAGTTGACTTGACGGAAGACGGACACAAGACGCTGAACGACACAAACTTTAGTCAAAACTGACAAAAGGCGATAGAGCAATGCGAAAACAAAGACAAATGCTCTCCGCACTATAGCAAATTAGAAAAGAAAACGATCTAATGAAACGAAAATCAAGTAACGATTTACCTCGTTACAAAGGTTTCGCTGGACACGGTTGGAAAACTACAAACAACCCCAAACGGAAATCGGCATATCCTTACAATGCAAGACAATTTCTCTAAATATTGCATTGCGGTTCCAATTCCAAATATCGAGACCAAAACGATTGCCCATGCGGTGGCAACAAACCTTTTTTCTGTCTTTGGAGCACCGCGATGCGTGCTAACCGATAGGGGAGCCAGTTTCGTAAGTTCATTGATGCGCAAACTAGAAAAAATCTTTGGCGTCAAGCAACTTACTACTTCCGGATATCGACCACAGACCAATGGTGCACTTGAGCGAAGTCATATTGAGCTGACAGATTATATTAAACATTATGCAAAGGATTTCGACGATTGGGATCGCTTACTTCCATTTGCCATGTTTAACTATAATACCTCGGTTCATGAGGCTACGAACTTCACGCCATATGAGCTCGTGTTCGGGCACTTGGCGAGAGCGCCCAGCTCATTACCCCAAGGTCCGGAACTCGAAACATATGGCTCCTATTTAAAAGACCTAATCACTCGAATGAATGAACTACAAAACCTTGCAGCTAAATATTTGGTGCAATCAAAGGAAAGGTCAAAACGAGTGTACGATAGAAAAACCAAACCTCTAAATGCGAAAGTAGGAAGTCAGGTTTATGTTTATAAAGAAGTTCGAAAAAACAAGTTCGATAAGCGAGCCGATGGCCCTTACACTGTTGTAGGGTTTACTGAAAACAACAACGTGATTTTGGAAAGCGAAAATGGCACGAGATTTGCGAAACACAGGGACAAGGTCATGGTTGCTTATATGTGATTCAAAACATTAATTTTAATACTGTTTTAGGAATACCAAGGGTCAATGAATCCATGATGATGAAAGTTGCCGCTATAACCTTGCTATCTTTCCTCCTGATCACAATGACAGAGACCCGACAGGAAGTCCTGAGGCAGACAGAGACATCAACAGGAAGCGATCATTATCAGATCACCCCCTTTCAATCCAGCAACGGGATGTATTTCGAATACATTGGAGAAGTCAGGAGATCGGTCAGCAACTGGAGGATTGCCGTATTCTTGGACTTTGGAAAGCAGTGCCGATTCTTCGACGATCTGAAGCAACGTCTAAGGAAGCTGGGAGCACAGTGTAAACCTGAAGAGGAGTGGTGTTTGGACCTGGTGGAATCCTATCAATGGGAGGACAGATGGGAAATGGCCTCTGAGCTCCAAGGTCAGTTCCGAGTCCAAATCGAGGAACTGGAAAATACAAAAAGAACCTCACCTAGAAGGATGGCCTCGCAGCTACGAACGAGGCGAGCTGTTCCCCTACTTGGCTTTCTAGGAAAAATCGCAGGACCAATCATTGGTGTGATGACATATGACGACGGAGAAAGATACGAGGCAGCCATTCAGACCTTGAACCAAGCTCAAGCCAACTTATTGCACCTCGTCGGAAAACAGACTCATATAGTTAGATCACAGCTTGATTCGTTACATGCTCAGGTACAGCGACACGATTCCTTGCTGCAGCACCTACAGGAACAACTCGAAAAACTGTCTACCCAAAATCTCGTCAAGATGAAGGCTGAGATGGAGAGAAGGAACCTAACCTACGCCATAGCCAGAGCTCTGAGACTAGGACTCGATCACAGTATTCAGGCAACCTCTACCATGCTGGAAGCAGTTTATGAGGCCAGAAAAGGACAGTTGCATCCTGGGCTCATCACATCCGCACAGCTGGAACCAATTCTTCGTGAAGTTCAAGACAACCTCAAGGACGTGAATTTCGCGTTAGCAGGAACAAGGATCAGTGTCGACGAACTAATGCATATCTCCACGACCACAATCCATTGTGAGAAGCAACAGCTGAGTGTTCTCATAGATATACCCCTCTTGGAAAAATATAATTACCTGGCTTTCAAGCTCCACTCGCTTCCCACCACCCAAGAGATGCTCAAGAATGGCACTGGAAGGGCGTATATAAGATCAAAGTATGATTACCTGATCATAGATGAGGACCAGCGGACATACCTCCTGTTGAAAGAGCAAGACTGGGACCAGTGCAAATCAACGACCTCATTCCATGCGTGTCTACAAGGCGCCCCCATCTACGACTTCCAAAAACGACCATCCTGTGAAGCTTCACTCTTGATCAAGCCGACCATGGAAGCCTTAAGGCTTTGCGAAGTGAGAGTTACCAGTACACAGGAATCCTATTGGAACCCGCTAAATACAATTGGTGGCTGGATCTACTCCCTTGCAGCCCCAGAGACCGCAACAGTTGTTTGTCATTCCCTTAGCCCAGTCAAAATAGAGTTAAGAAATACCGGGATCCTAAAACTGGGACCCGGGTGCTCCCTAAAAACCGAGGACACTATCATCCCAGCCACAACCTCCCAGACCGGGGAATCCGAGTTTATTTTCGAATCGGAACTACACTTGAATTTAACCATACTCTCGCCATTATTGGCGAGATACAGTCACTTATTGGGGGAATCAGCGCTTACCAGCTTCAAAGCCGAATCCGAATTCTCCATCTTCGAGGCTAATTCCAGGACACTAGATGATTTAGAACAACAACTACAAGAACTATCTTTTCAACGTCAGCTAAAGGGAGAGCATCAGATTTTGGTGTATGGATCATATGGAGGATTAATTTTATTGTTTACGATTCTCGAGCTGTATATCTGCCGCGTTCCCTGCAAAGCCGGAGTAACCCACCTCACCCGGATATGCTGCGTCAAGGCAAAGGGTGAGAGTTTTGAACTACCAATATCAACACAAAAGATGTCCAGCCTCGCAGTTCAACAAGAAGAGAAGGGCGAGCCAGTATACAAGGAAATTGCCCCGCCCTCAACCAAACTTCCTTCTACACAAGAAGAGACAACCATAAAGATAGAAAAGGCATCGACCTCAGGCACCTCGACCAACCAGAGGGAGAAAAAGCTCGCAACATTCGAAGAGTTTCAGCAACGGAAGATCAGATGACTAATTAACGGGTCGGAATCCTGGACCTTTTACACCTCGACCGAAGACAATGACAAGAAGAAGGAAAATCTTTGACCACCATCGAATGTTTCATCACCAAAAAGAACGACATCCCAGTGGACAACTCCGAAGATCGCCAGAGAAGATTAGTGTCCACCCAAACCACAACTGGTAATGAGAATCGCGGTAATTCAATAGTTATCCAAAGGGAATGAATTCTTATTAAATAATAATCATTTCAATTAATTAATCAAGTAGTCTTAAGAACCAAGGTTTCTAACATAGTAAAATTTTATATATGATAAAAAAAAAAGATGGAAATTAAAAAAAGAAGAATTTTAGAAATAATAAGAAAAATGATAATAATAATAACGTAGTAACAATATAAACCTAAACGAATAAAGGTTTTTCTAGAAATAACTAAAAATTTGATCGGGGAATTTCTGTGTTAGCAACTAGTTAATTAAGTAACAATTAAGAGGATAATTTGTGTAAGTGAGAGATGTCGATGATGTCTGTACCGTCGGGATGTGTCCGGCTTAATCTCTGCTTTAAAGAAAAGCTAAGAAGAATTTTCGTGAGGGAAGCTTACACGGTCTTACCGACTATGCAGCCGTTTGGGCCGCCCTCAAAATCGCCAAACTTCCTTCCTACCATGTAGTCAATGGTAGCGAGCGTTTGTGTATTAAAATACACAAACACTCGCTCATGAGCTATGGGAGTGTTGGGTCAGTGCCTGGTCATCGACGTTTCTCACTACACTGTCAGCGTTAAGCTCACCTAATGTATTACCTTGTAAGAAGTTATCATACGCACACTTGACATAGAATTTAAGAAATTAATTTTTCCACGAGGACGGAGTTATTGCACAGTGGGGGACCGCCAGCGATATCGGCACCGTCGGGATGTGTCCGGCTTAATCTCTGCTTTAAAGAAAAGCTAAGAAGAATTTTCGTGAGGGAGGCTTACACGGTCTTACCGACTATGCAGCCGTTTGGGCCGCCCTCAAAATCGCCAAACTTCCTTCCTACCATGTAGTCAACGGTAGCTAGCGTTTGTGTATTAAAATACACAAACACTCGCTCATGAGCTATGGGAGTGTTGGGTCAGTGCCTGGTCGTTGGCGATTTCTCACTGCGTTGGTCATATTCCACCGAAATTAATTTAAAAAAAGAGGATATTTTTAAGGTGATTCCAAGGCGGGGCTATTATTAAAAAAAAAAATTTTCTTTGTGAGATGGTTTCTCTTGACAGACACACATTGCATGGGTTCCATGCCATTTATTATATTGACACCTGTGGTTAAAGAAAGTTATTACAGTTGTAATCACACTTACTGGTATACTTATACGTAGCTTGCTTGATTTAAAACATATGAAAAAGGTGAACATTAAACAGGATTAATAATCAATTCCCTTCTGCTGTGTCCTCCTTCTCCCTAAGTAGTCCATCCGGTCCAAACTCCTTCCAATCCTTTTCTGCAGGCACATTGAACGTCTACAAGTAACAAATTAGGAATTAGCTAAAACTCAAGGTTAATTGCGATCAAATCAAATAGGGTCCACATTGTTGCTTGCCAATACCCAGCGACAGACCCCTTTTGGGTCCCCCTCCCGGGTCCTATAGAAGGCCTGTAGAAAACTAAGCCTGAAAACCCTTGGTAAGGGTTGGAACCCGACGAACGGCGGAACAGACGGCAAGGAGCGGAGCGTCCTGCAGAATCCAAAAATCAAACGTGAATTCATTAAGCTAGCGTTTCCCTCACCATAGTTAAAAATCGTACATATAGAAGCCTATTACCGAGTTGAGTGGCGTCCATCCACCCGCCATTTCCCCTGCAGGATCTTCAGCATCCCCTGCTCGACCGAGACTTCAGTGGGGAAAATATAATCCCTCTAGAAATAGTATTTCGGTTAATAAAATATTGAGCGATTCAAAAAAAAGGGGAATTTTCTTTTGCAACAATCTTACAAACTTAATATAATAAAAAAAAACAAAAAAAGGAGAAATCTCCATTGTAAGAGAAGTTAATAGGATCAGAGATATAAGGAAACCCTACCGTTGCCCAAAATCCGCGGCATAGATATGATTGCCCAGTTTCGTCCCACGTGTACTCTTGGTACCATCTGGTCCGCGAGTACTGTTTGGGGTAACTTTCTTTTACTAGCCGGACGCTGTGCACCCAAGCCATCTCTTCCTCATCTCTGTTCGGGGCAGCCCTCCAAGGTCCGTACCTCACACAAAATCTAAAAGAGTGAATTAAATTAACGTCTTGGATAACAATTGACAAAGTTGCTGTATCCAATATAATCATGACTAGTTTAATAGGACTCATAAAAAAGGGAGAAGATAATTCATCCGATAATAAGATGATAATTCATCCGATAATAAGATGGTCAGTCAACAACTTAAATAAATATGTGAATAATTTAGAGGAGTTATCGAGTATTAGTGGAATTCTCAAATAGGTGGACAAGATCATCTATTTTAGAAGAGAAAAGAGGTTAAAATTATTCTTGTCTGATCAGTTACTCTCCGAATAATAAAAAAAAAGGAAAATTTTAAAGTTATATCTATCTCATAATTGTGAATCGACCAAAAACAACATTTTTTATACAAAACCTTCAACAATCTTTTAAGACAAGACTAAATTTTAATGATTATTCAAATATTTCAAAGGTTTTAACGCAAGTATTAGTAAAAAAAAAAGAGAAGGGAAATTTTATGATGTTTTTCGAAAGAATTCGAATATGTAAAGAGAATTGCAAAATGCTTGTAAAACTATTAGAATTCAATTAAAAAAAACGACTTCACAGGAATTTAATTATTCAAATTTTGTCGGATTTGAATTATTTAATTCAAAAAAAAAAAAAAGTTTTTTTATATAAAGAAAAATTTTTTTTCAATTATTAAAAAAAATGATTTTTGATAAAATTCTTTATAAAATTTTTTTGAAATTGAATTTGAATAACATACAACTACTGAATAAGTTATTTAATTTTGTATGTACCAATTTGAATAATTGAATTCTCGGAAATTTTCTAATTAAAATTTTTATTAAAAAAAAAAATAATAATTTTTTTTGGATTTTACTGGAAGTTTAAATTATGATTGAACATTAAAAACATAGTGTTAAGTTTTGTGAATGATTGAATTTCAAATTCGTAGGTTATTGAACTTGAAAATCTTAACTCCTATTGAAAATTAATAGTGATTAAATATATATAAAAAGGGGGGTTGTTAATGTTCTTCAGGGGTAAGGAAAAGTGAAAATTTTGTCTAGAAATCAGAAAAAGTCAGTAAAAAAAAAAGGTAGAATTTGTGTCAACCTGTGTAATATTATTTCATATGACTAGGGACGGGAACTTTATGCTTTCGACAAGACAATTGTGCTCTTAAAAAAAAAAATGTAACTTATGCTTTAATAATGCTTGACCTTAAGAAATTTAAACTTAAGTTCTAAAGTAATGTTTAATTTTATTTTTAAATTGAGCCATAGAATTAAGAAGGTATAAAAAATTTTTTAGCAGATCATTTAATAATATTAGAAGAGGATTATATGAAAGTGGAAATATTAAAAAAAAAATTTTTTTTTAAATTTTAGATGTCCAATTAGTGAGGAATGGGTATTTCAATGGTTTTCAGCTGACTTTCAGTAAAAATAGAATTACTGATTCTCAGTCTGATTTCACAGAATTTCGATGGAATTTCGCTGTTTCGGATTTAGAGAATTATTACCGCAAGTCTTAAATGTTGACTATAATTTTTTTTTCTCTTTCTTTTCTCGGCTTTATTTTTTTATTAGCAGCACAAAAATGCTGCAGTATTGTTTGAATAATATCGTGGATTCAGTTGAAATGAAAATTTTTCTTAGAATAAGAATCATGACCCGAACTGCAAAATTATGCAGCATATACGCTCAGAATGGATTATGCTGCTTCGAGATCCAAATTATGCTTTTCAATGCTTTTGCAAATTATAATTTTTTTAATAAATAATATTTTTCAATGCGAATCTTAACATTAGACAATATTAAAAAAAAATTAATTATGCCTTTATGCTTAAGAATAAAGTTCCTGACTCTACATATGACAATTAACGTAATTTAAATTGACCTATACTTAAACAGAAATTTTATTTTATTATATGAAAGGTAAAAAAAATTATTTTTTAACATTGTAGATACCAGTTTCTTAATGAAATGACAAACTGGAATTATTTTGATGGAACAAAAGGATTTTCAATATTACTATTTTCGTAACATTTATCAAATAATAATTAATTATTAAAAAACAAAAGGGGTGTTTATACAATTCTAAAAACATTCAATTATTGCCGTAAAAGATAATATTTCATTTAGAAACCCAATTAGTTTCATTGCAGAATTTAATTATTTTAATACAATTTTCAACAAATTCCTCGTAAAATGCAATTATTCGTGAAATTTCATCAAAGCTTGATAAAGAGAGAATTCAATTTTAAAACATTCAATTGTTCAACAAGGTAGTAACATTCGTTGCAATAATTCAATTGTTTTCGTAGGAATCCTTAGGTAACTCTACAAAAGAATTTAATCATCTTGATAAAAAAAAAGAGAATTTTGGAAGTTGGTAAATGAATGAATTATAGAAGTTTTTCTCAGTGTCTAATCATTTTAGAATGAAACAAAATTCTGTCTGAAAGTCAGAAAAGGAAAGCTAAATTTTGTGTCAACCCTGTATTCTTATAAATACGAGATTGACAGCTATAATAAAAATAGTTACTTATATTTCTGAATTTGAAAACATAATCATTCTCAAACTTTAAGTAATAAAAAAAAAATTTTTTTAGTAATTAGTAATTGGTTAAAATTTAGTTTTAAATCTGAAACTCCCTTTCTAAATTTTTTTTGGCATAAAGAAGTCTTGTAAATTACATAATAGGAATGAAACTGGACTGCCACATCCGAGTATAATAATCACGGGTACTGAATAATTCGGTATAATTGAAATTTTAATACGTTAATTAAAATTCTTAAAATTAAGAGCCGTTGTTTTACTTACCCCCGAGTAGAGGCCAGCTTCATCAGCACCACCCTGGCCTCCAAGCAAGATTTAATCCTGAAAAGATGGATATTGGATAGGAGCGTTGGGCCCCTATCCTTGCGCTCGGCATTTTCCAAGGCTGCTTCAGGAGAGATGTGGTGTTCATGAAGCAGCAGGCGTTGTCGTGCCCTTAAAATATCGACTTTCGCACTCGGCGGTGTATTAACTTCTATAATCACCTTCGAGGAATGTTCTGTGATTGGATTTTCATGATTGAACTCCGGCAACCACCCGTAAATTTGTTTCAGGCAAAACGTGCGTAATCTCTTGTGCTTCTCCCCCGGAATCAAAGCAAAGATTCGAGCGGCCCGAAGGTCCTTGTCTTCCTTTGTGTCGATGCTCTCAACCGATGACTTTTCATCTTCCTCCCCCAAATCTTGAACCACCTGTTCCTTTTCAAATCTCACAATTTTCTCGGGGTTGTCCCCATAACGCTCCATTATGTAAATTCGGGATTCAGATAACTCTTCTAGAAGTTTTTCCATTCTTAACACTTTCACTACACTTGAAAACGGGAGATGAACTTCACTGAAACCAACTCGCACGCACCAACGATCAGGTCAAACGGCACGAACGGACTAGTGCATGAGATTAGGCCACGGAAGCACAATGGTATAGCTAATGAGTAATGCATTGGTCCACATAATGAGTCAACCCACACACTCGGCAACGCCGCATTACCTTTAATCTCCCTATAGAAAAACGAATGCTTACTATTCTTTCCAACTACATACACTTAATTTATTTATAGGGTTATTACAATGTCTGGAAACCCAGAAATGTCAAAAAAAATATATACTATTTGAAACCAGGAAAGGTCAGGAAACTTCATTCGAGAAAAATAGTAACAGCCCTGGTTTACCTTATTTGATCCCTTCAAAACAAACTATTCTACAAGTTTGGACACATTCTAAGAAAATTCCTATAATCATCTAATCAATTAAAGGTTGCGGAAAAACGTATAATTATGCCTGTAAAAAAACAGTAAGAAGAATAATCGATTCAAGCATGAGAAGTTAAGACGCTATTTCCGTGTTCATTCAAAAAAAAAGAGGTTGCTTAGTTTAAGTAGAAGTATATATTTTAAAGATTTGTTTGTCACAATTTTGTTTAAAATAAACAATCTAATACTATCTAAAACAAATGTACTCATTAACTAAAAAAAAATAGAAATATACTTGCAATTTAGAAAATGGTTTATTTGAAGCAAATAAAGAAAAATGTATATTTGATTCAAATAAATTTTGTTTAATTCGATTGAATCATACCTCTGGGTGCGGTGAATTGCATGGAACCTTGGCAGTGGAATGTTTATAAACAAAAGACGGTTATGAATTATTGTGAATTTTCCAAGGAAATAAAATCTTTGGATTAATTAAAGTTGAATTTTTCAATTAGTTCTATTATCTACAAAGATTTAGCATTGGAATCTTACCAAAATATTTCTATTTACTATCCGTGAAAGTGTAAAAATCAGTAAAAAAAAGAATTCTTTTAACAATTGATCTTTGAAATGATGTACTAGAACAATTGGTTTTCTGTGGAATTTTGTTATTTAAATGAATTGATTTTGGATGAATCTTATCAATTCTTTTAATTAAATTCGAGCGCTTTTCTTTAAAATAATTGAATTACAAAAAGATATGGAAATTTTCACACGACAGATAAAGAGAGAAACATATTGTGTCACGAATGAATGATCTTGTAGGTTTCGAATAATCTTACAATATGTAAAGAGTCGAGAGCAATTAATTTTGGGGACAAAATTGGGAATTTTCGCGGCGGATTGTAATGTATTAAAATTAAAAAGAAAGGAAATACGGCAACATTGCCTTAGTATTATTTCAAAATTTCCTCAGCGTCAAGACTTGCTACAATGTAGCAAGGCCTTGACGCCGGACATCTGATACCTTGATAAGCATAGCGTTGTCAGCATCGCATTGCTCTCGACTCCAAGCATAGGGAAGCTATGAATGGAATATTATTTATTAAAAATATTATTCCCCAAGCACGATGGGGAATACGATGCAATACTCATGCATGTTGCGGTAATGTTGCGAAGCCAAGGGTGAAAACCAACATTCCGGCAACACTGCACTGAGAAAAGAATTATTTGTTTCAGGCATATTTTCCGGTTCACTTTAAAAGGTTATATGTACATTAAATCCGGCATAAATTGTGATTGATTTCAATTTATCTATAGTTAACTCTTAAGGTTGATTGAAATTAAAATTTTTTAAAACATAATTTTGAACCGAAACAGAGGGTGTTTTAATTAAATATAATTATTCAAACAAATAATATTTTTAAATCAACACAGTAAGTGTTTTCTATATTGAGATTAACCTTAAAACTAATTTAGTTGAACAGATAAAGAAACTAAAAGAAAGTTCGCCGGAACGCATGGGCATGCTTTAGGTGATGTGAGCACCAACACCAACGCAGGCTCCCTCCGTTACGAGACTCATACGGTTAAACGAGGTTTCAAAATATTGCATACACACACACCCGTACTCGCCTCTACTCGACGCTTCTTATTCGACGTAACCTTCCTTTCCCCTCCTGGCCCACAAGTTGGATTGCATCATCATAACAAACGCACGTGCGTTTAAAAAAATAATAATAATAATAATAATAACACAAAACTTAAATATGGGCAAACAGTGCAACACCCGTATTTGTGTTATTTTATTTAATATGAATGGATATTATTCCAAACGCATTCAAATAAAATTGAATCATCCCTCTTTTCCCGAAATTTTAACGATCTTATAGATGAATTATAACTCGTTCATTTATAATAATGGTCAATAATAAATAAAAATTTTTTTTATTTAAGAATAAATATAAATAATAATTTTTTTGAATTATTATTTCCAAAAAGGATTGGATTCATGCCGTTTCCGTTCTCACGGAGATGCCGTGAGAATCAAAAAGATCAGCGAAAATGCAATGGCCAATGGGCCGCGAATCCTCCCCTACTCCCAAACCATTAGGCCCTCCTTATCATCTAATTACCCCACCCCGAATTAAAAGCAAAGACTAGAGGCTTAGTCGGAATCTTTTAATTAACGCAGTACAACTTCTCGTTTCTCTTGAGCAACACCTCTCCTGGCTCTGGCCTGGCAAGTGTTGAGAGAATCAAGAACGCCGCAACTAAGCCCGTCTGCGAGTCGGACCCCCGCGTAAAACTTGTTAAGTACAACGCGAAAGGCGGACGATAAATCAAAATTAAATCCTTCTAACCGACGGAGTCCTGTGAGGATTGTGCTGGAAAGAATCAGATTTAACTAATAAATTTAGTTAATCCAGATTTTGTTCCTCAACCGGCCAGCCCGTGTGTGTGACACCTGCGCCGTTCCGGTACAAAGGCCCACAATTAAGTTGCGTTTAAAATAACATTCTTTTACATAACTAAGCGACCGAACCAATTGTTATTCGACCGAAAGAAAATAAATTTTTAAAACAACTTAAACTCGAGGCTAAATTAAATTTTATTGTGATAAAAGAGAATTAAAGCTTCGAACTTAAGACAATTGTTGTGTGTGACAACGAGGATTTGTTCTCCGCCCGACGGCAACTTTACTTGTATTACCGCTGTCGTCGGTAGAAGTAAGTACCCTGTATCGTTCTAAAAATCTACTTTAATAAACAAGCTTCTATTAACTAAAAGATTTTACTTTTCTATAATTACCTCTCCAGAACTCATCTCTCTTTATTTTTCACATAACTATTATTCTACGGAAGCAGTACGTAACTTATAAAAGTGGAAAAACGACCCCACAATTCAAACAGGGTCCCTTAGACCTTGGCAGCTTGGTGCCTCCCCAAATTCAAAAATAAAGGCCAGCTCAAAAGCCCAATAAATTGATAAAATTATTTTTGGTTTGTAACAAATAAATAGTTAATAATAAACAAATTAAAATAATAATTTAATAACAATAAAAAATAAGAGAATCCAAATAATAATTAAACATTTTTTTAGAAATTCTGACATTTTTATACAATCTTTAAGCGGTAATTTTTAAATAATAATAAAATATAAATGAATAAAACAATAAATAAATAATAAACAAAATGAACAACAAAATTTTTTTTAATAAATAATAGAAGGTAAGAATAAAACATAAAGTAATTATTGTTTAAAAAATATATAAATAATAAAAAAAAATTTTTAATGAAAAATATATATTTTATAATTTAAAAAAAATTTCTGCATAAAAGCATACATACAAATATAAAATTGTTATTATTTACAAATTTTCTCACAATTTATCTCATAATATTTACTGTATTATCTATAACAAGTGTGCACAAATTTTCTCACAATCCATCTCAGAATATTTACGATATTATCTATAACAAGTGTTCTGAATGAATTCCAAATTTACATATTTTATATCTGTCCATATCTTTATTGAAATAATTTCTATTTACCAAGAACAATAAACTCAAGTGCTACGCGATGCAAGTTAGAAACAAATCAAAAAGCAATATTTTATAAACAGCATTTATACACATATATTATTAAAAAGTTATTAAAAATATATATACTAAAAATTCCTTTTTATTCGGTTTAAAATTTTTTCTTAAGAAACAAATTATTTTTAAGAAAGTATGGATTGTAACATATCTTTTATTAATAAGCGAATTAATTTGTATCGACCGTCCAATGATTTCAAAACACAAAAAATCAAAAATATATCTTAGAGGATGTTCCGCTTTAGATCCAAAACCAACGGTTACAAACGACGTCGAGACAAGACGATAAAAATAAATAACACAAAGAATTTACAAAACATTTAGCCTATTTATTAATCACTAAAAACTCAATTTATTACACCATAAACAAACTCTCACTCTCACGAAAACCCTGAGGTTTTCCAAAGTGGTGAAAACCCCGAGTAAAACTTAGTCCCATCCGGAAAATGGCACAAGAGCAACTGAAAAAGGATTGTCACGTTGACCGGCTTCTTCCTTTTTTGGACCTCTCTTTTTAATCCTGATAAGAGCCCACAAATGACCATCTCCCTCACTCCAATGGACAGCGACAACCTGTAAAGAAAACTCGGATAGAACCGCGGAGATTCGGGACTTTTCGCAACCTCACATGCGCAATTCATTTTCCTAAAGATCTCCAAAGAGAATCAATCTCTTGACTAAATGAAAATTCAATATTTCCAATAACAGAAACCACACAAGATTTATGTAACGAAATGCTTCGTTACTATCCCCTCTCCTAAGCCAACAATATCCCTGGTATTGTTGCCGATCCATTAACACCAAACGAAACCAAACAAACCACAATGGTTGCAACAACTGATTGACAATGATTTCCTTTTTCTGAATCTTAGAAACACATTTATATCCGAGTTCATGACTGGACCCAAACCATAAAGGTTACTCACAATCATGTTCTAACAATGTCCCTTATTCCACAGGTAACCAAAAACAACAACCAATTCTTTGTTACACAGACCAATTTTCAAAACCATAAATAAATAAGAAACCAGACATTTAAGATGGTTTAACGCAAAATAGCACAAACCATTCCAAATCGAATAGTTTTCCAACCATAATGTGACCACTTAATCTTGCAACACATCTCATTTACACTTTTGAAACCTCAAAAACAATATTACACAATAACAAAACAACCTACAATACTCAAAACAATTTTCCCAAAACAAAATTATTTTTCTCTGACCCTTGATTACTGGAGGCAGACTGTAATCAACTTATATGACCAAAATTGATTCTGAGTACTAAATACTCTCACCACGATCAGTTGACTCTGCAAATTTATTCCACTTGTTTTGTGTCTTTTAATGACTCAAAAGTCAATCCGACAACTGACCAAGGGAAAGTCACACACAACTTATTGAGTTGCTAACTTCACTCAAATTTCCTCATCCACAATGATAATGGAGTGAGTTCCCACAACTCGAAATTATCTCCACAAAGAAAATATGAATATGACCTGATTATCACCCTCGCTGAGTTCTCCTCATTGGTGACTGGAACACTCCATAAAAATCAAGCCAAAATTTTCTTACACCCTTACTTAAAAGAATTATCCCAACACAACCACTAGTGGACACCCACTTTCAACCAAAACAAACATTCCTTGATAATATAAACTTTCAGAAGGAGTATCAATTACTCTTCACATATCTCCTAATTAAATAATCGTCAACACATACAATAAACCAAAAATTCAACAAAATGTCACGGATGGATTAATAACGCGCAATTGTCCAAATAAATAAAATAAACAACTCTAATATTTGTACACTCAAGTAAAACAAAAATTTCACAAATAAAAAAAACTCAAATTTTTTTCATAAATTAAATTTCCATAAAATTATATTCAAGAAAATTTTCCAGCTGTCAATTTTCAACCGATTTAAAAATTAACCAACATTTCTCAACCTTAATTTGACCCCTGCATCCCAAAATACCGCTTCAAATTCCTCTTTGAAAAACATCAATCGATTTTCCCAGGAAGGAGAAAAGGTTCATCAACTGAGAATTATGAAAAATGTCACATTAGCGAACCAAAAATAGAAACTGTTTTCCATCCAAAGAAATAGAAAACGTAAATTCTCAATAAATTTAATCCGCTAAAATTTCCACTAAAATAAACCAAGTATAAATGAACTTTACCATAAAAAATCTTTTACCCAAAACTAAAAGATTTTTTAAACTGTAAAATTCAATATGGTCGTGATAAACGCTACCCAAATTTCTCGCAGCAATATTTTGCGCGCTCTGAAATCAAAGCGTCTACCTGTACAACCGCGTCCTTTTATAAAAATTCCCAACTATTCCAACAGAAAAATAAAATAGACTTTCTCAAAAAGGACAAACAACACAAAAATATTCACAAAAAATTAAACCACAAATTAAAACAAATAAAAATTTTCATAAATTAAAATTAATTTCAAATGGCTGCCAACAACGCACAAAATTTTCCCTACGGCCCCAAAACCGCCGTTTAACAATTTCACTGCGTCTCGACAACCAAATCCTCAAATTAATTTTGTGAGATTTCTTCTAATAAAGAACGTAAATAAAAATAATTATTTTTCTCAAAACTTACAAAAACAAGAAATAAAATCACATCAAAAAGGGCTAAACACACTTAAAAATTTAACAGGATTTCACTCAGTTAAAATTTTCATGTTCTGAAAAATTAAAAATGTCCAAAACAAAGTTCCAAGAAATCATATTTATTTTAAGACGCAAATGTATTTCCCACAATACTTAGCCGGCGTCGTTCGCCATGTACTTTAGTACATTTGCACTCAACACTCGCGTCATTTAAATTTCCATCAAATATACCAAAATTTTCAATTGCTAATATCACGGCCAAAAATATCCTATTACAAATTTTCAAAAGAAATCCTAATTATAATTTATGTGCGTCACTTGTCCGAGTAATCCACTATTTATGAAAATCACTTACCGAATTTTTCCATTTATTGCTATGCAATCCCCGAATATTAACTTTGGCAGAACAATAATTGTTCAAAGCATGGCATTTTACAAACGCTTTAATTATTCCCGCCCATCCAAAATGTCTGCCCAAATATTCGAACACATGTTTCTTACAATAAAAGAAAACTCAATTTTCTCTTTGAAAAAATTCCTCATGGCCAAAATTCCATAATCACTCACACACAAAAAATTCCTTGACCACGCACAAACCAGAAAAATATAAAAATTAAATATGGCCAAAAATAACCCTAATAAAATTATAATTTCCATGGACGCAAAAGTATTCCCCTATCAATACTTATCCCGCATCATTGACCAAACACTGAGTATTAGGGTGTCCGTAAGATACATGGGAAATTTATTTTTTCGAATTTTGTTTACGCCACCCCCCAGTTTGGTTCCAATAAAATAAAAAAAAAATTTCCCAAAATTTGAAGCCGATTGATTAATATTAACACGTGCCAGTAATCGATCGAAATTTCCCATTGAAAATACAAGGGAAAAATGCACTTTTAAAAAAAAATCATAACTTTTTTAATTTTTATGCAAAAAATTCTCCAGGTCAGATTTGTCTTCATTTTTAGCTGCACTATAAGATAGCACTTTAAAAAAATTCAATTTTCAAAAATTTTCAAAATGGCGGACTTTTAAAATGGGTCATAAAAATCACCACAATGTATCAGTGGTTTTATCACATAAATGTTGTCAGAAATTCAAAAAATTTTTTTAATCGGGGGTATGTCCGACCATTCGTCATGAAACTGATATTAGAAATAAATTTTTCAAAATTTTTTATCCAAAATGGCGGATTCAAAATTTTGATTTTCTACATTTTTGAAAAAAATTTCTAAAACAACGTCAAGGGCGATTTTTGGAATCGCTATTTACGAATCTAATGACAAAAATTTATTTTTAAAATTACCCGATCCAATATGGCGGATTCAAAATTTTTATTTTCTATATTTTTGAAGTAAATAGTCTGAATATTAATTGATAGATTAATAGTTACAAGAAACAATTATTGGGATATTTTGGGAACTCTCTTTTAGAAATTTAACTTTTCATATTTCCAAGAATAATTAAAACAACTTAAGTAATTTAGAAATAACTCCATTTAATATATTTTAATTGTAGGAACCTTTACATTATTATTCTTTTGAAGACATCAAATTTTGTTTTTTACATCCATTTATGTGATAAAACCACTGATACATTGTGGTGCATTTTTATGACCCATTTTAAAAGTCCGCCATTTTGAAAATTTTTGAAAATTGAATTTTTTTCAAAGTGCTATCTTATAGTGCAGCTAAAAATGAAGACAAATGTGACCTGGAGAATTTTTTGCATAAAAATTAAAAAAGTTATGATTTTTTTTTAAAAAGTGCATTTTTCCCATGTATTTTCAATGGGAAATTTCGATCGATTACTGGCACGTGTTAATATTAATCAATCGGCTTCAAATTTTGGGAAATTTTTTTTTTATTTTATTGGAACCAAACGGGGGAGGGGGGGTGGCGTAAACAAAATTCGAAAGTTGAATTTTTACGGACACCCTACTGAGTATACTCTTCGCCAAAATCCACAAAACCAAATTTTACTAATTATGAATTAACCCATAAATGGCCCATTTTTTTTTCTTACCGGACCACTCACGGATTTAAAAGAAATTAAATTGCCGAATTTTTCTTTAATTATTTGCCCTTTTGCAAATAAAACCAAAAATTGAATTTAAAATTTCTTCAGAACCCGACATTTTGAACGCCTAATTTTACGCGCCAATTCACATTGTCCGCTTACATACGCACAAGCTCATGTTTTTCCACAAATCCTCAAATTCAAATCTTTCACTTAAAAAATCATAATATGGCCAAATTTCACTACAGTCTGAAAGGCAAAATGTTCAGTATTTAAACCAAACACAAGCCGTTAACCAATTATCCACCAATAAGCCAATATTCACATTTGAAAATGTGCAATCTTCATCACTGCCTCTAAATCCAACGCTTTGCCCCACGTTGAGCGTTAAAATTGTAACAGATCCTTAATAGAAAAACAGCTATTTTTTTTTGGCTGGACTTGGCAAGATGACGGTCGCTATTGGTTGAAAATTTCATGATGACGGTCGCGATTGGTTGAAATTTCATGATAACGGTCGCGATTGGTTAAAAATTTCATGATGACGGTCGCGATTGGTTGAAATTTCATGATGACGGTCGCTATTGGTTGAAAATATGATGGTGACGGTCGCGATTGGTTGAAATACGATGATGACGGTTGCTATTGGCTGAAAAACGATGATGACGGTCGCTATTGGTCAGAAACGTAGCGGTGATGCTTGTTATTGGTTTATTTTCTTTGTTCACAGAGTCAACAGTAGTTTACATTTATTAACAGAGAGAACACAACTTATAAAGTACAATACGGAAGAATAAAAGTGAAAAAAGTGTGAAGTAAAAAGAACACGTGTTTTTTCTTCTTCGTAAAATTCAAAAAATTAGGAAAGAAAAATAAAAGTGACAAAAGTGCAAAGGTAAGAACACGTGTTTTGTGAATAAAAATAAGAATAAGGAGGTATAAGTTTATAAAAATTGTCTAAAAATACCGTCAACCGGTGCTATTTTGTACACGCGAGATTTATAACGAAATAAAATTATTAAAATGAATTATTTTAATCTGCTATTTTGTGAAATAAAAGTTTGATTACATGACAATAAAGAGCAATAAATGTTATTCTTTAATTCTTTGTCAGTTAACAGAGAAAAATTCCTAAAAACGGAAAATTTGAGTCAATAATTTCGAAAGTTTTGAAATTATATATATATTATATTATAAAAAAAATATATATATATTATATTATATTATATATATATATATATATATATATATATATATATATATATATATATATATATATATATATATATATATATAAATATATTATATATTATATAATATATTATTAATATATTATATAATATATAATATATTTATATATATATATTATATTATAAAAAATAATTATATATATTTTTTTTGACAAAAAAACCAAAATTTTGAAAATATAAAAAATTTCAAAAATTCATAACTTTCTTGATTTTTGCTGTACAAAAAAGTGACAAAAGGAAAAAATGTTTGTTTTTGTGACAAATTTTAGAAAAAAAATAAAAAATTTTTTTTTTTTCAAAAGTGTAAAAAAACAAAATTTTGAAAATTTAAAAATTTGGTATTTTTGTTGTTTTTTGACGAAATGGGTTGCCCAACGAACTTAAGCTTTATTTTTATGGACTACAAAAATCCCCCAAATTGCAATTCGATTCATAAAAATTTACTGGAGTTATCGTCGAGAAAAAATTTCTACAGACAGACAGACAGACACTTCTCTAAAAACCATTTTTTGGAATAAGGGGGTCATGAAACGTAAAGATTTATGAAAATTAGAAATTTCTCAAAATCGCACAAATCCAAGACTTTCTCATTTTTGATGAGAATGTAAAACACAAATTTCACGGAAATAATTAAAAAAGAGCAAAATTTTTGGATATTTTGAGTTCATTTTTGTTCATAATTTCTTATATTTACCTCAATTTGTCATCTAAAAAAGAAAACAGAAAGTTTTGATATATTTTTAATGTTTCTTCATGTTTCGGCTAATGCTTCACTCACTATAAATCTCAACTTTTTGCACTTTTTTTGACAAAAAAACCAAAATTTTGAAAATATAAAATACTTTTTAAAAATTCATAACTTTTTGCTTCCTCGTGAGGAAGCTTTGTAGTCGTTTAATTTACAAAATTTTTAAAAATCCTTTTGACAAATTTTCTTCTTTATGGGACTATGTTATATAAGACCCTGAACAATTGTCCGGATGTATGTATGTGTGTGTATGTGTGTGTGTATGTGTGTGTGTATGTGTGTGTGTATGTGTGTGTGTGTGTGGATCCCGATTTTTGTGAACACGATAACTCGAAGAGGTTTTAACGAATTTGGCTAAAATTTACTAGGTATATTTATCATAAAAATATCTCGAACTGGATTGATAGACTTTAAAAAATTCTCAGAAAAAATTTTTTTTTTGACTTTTTTCTAAAAAAAAATTTTTTTCAAAAATTTTTTTTTAAGTTGGTTATTGAAGTTAATATATAATAAAATCTTATTCTTTGCATCAAGACGAATCGATTCGTATATAAAAAGAATAAATTGTATGAGAATTTATAGAGTTAATCACATTTAAAGCTGAAAAATTCGCATTTTTCTCAAAAAATGAGTTCTTTCCGCAAAATTATGTTGCTGTATAAGAAAATCTTACTCACTTATTTCTGAAATATTATTCTTTGCATCAAGACGGATCGATTGGTATATATAAAGTATATATTGTATTTAAATTTATAAAATTAAAACCAATTACAGACACAAAATTAGCATTTTTAATAAAAATTCATTTTTTCTTAAGAATCATGTTGCTGTACAATAAAATGTTATTATTTATTGAAAAATAAATCTAAAATCTTATTCCTTGCATCAAGACGAATCGATTGATGTATGTAAAATATATATTCTATTGAAAATTATAGAATTAATTACAATTAAAGATGAAAAATTCATTTTTTTATTAAAAATTTTATTTTGTTCATTTAGGATTAAAACAAATTTTATAAATATTTTTTTGATTTTATAAATATTAGATCGAATTAGAAATTACTTAAAAATTAAATATACTAAATATACTTAATTATAATTATAATAAATATAACAAATTTTTAAAATTAATTTTTAATTAGATTTGAAGACAACAACATGGAAAATATGTCAATACGTGACAATAAGTTAGTTCTTCCTCCACGAGGAAGCAAATTTTTTTGCTGATCGTATAGAGGAAGCAAAATGTTCATGTAATGAACATCTGGATTTACAACTTTTTTTATTTTTATTGTACAAAAAAGTGACAAAACGAAAAAATGTTTGCTTTTGTGCCAAATTTTGGAAAAAAAATTAAAAAATTATTTTTTTGAAAATTGTAAGAAAACAAAATTTTAAAAATTTAAAAATTTTGTATTTTTGTTGTTTTTTGACGAAATGGGTTGCCAAAAAACTCGAGCTTCATTTGTATGGACTACAAAAATCCCCCAAATTCCAATTCGATTCATAAATATAATCGAATTATCGTCGAGAAAAAAATTTCTACAGACAGACAGACACTTAACTCTGAAAAACATTTTTTTTGGAATAAGGGGGTCATGAAACGTAAAGATTTATGAAAATTAGAAATTTCTCAAAATCGCACAAATCCAAGACTTTCTCATTTTTGATGAGAATGTAAAACACAAATTTCACGGAAATAATTAAAAAAGAGCAAAATTTTTGGATATTTTGAGTTTAATTTTGTTCATAATTTCTTATATTTACCTAAATTTGTTATCTAAAAAAGAAAACAGAAAGTTTTGATATATTTTTAATGTTTCTTCATGTTTCGGCAAATGCTTCACTCACTATAAATCCCCAACTTATTGCACTTTTTTTGACAAAAAAACCAAAATTTTGAAAATATAAAAAATTTTCAAAAATTCATAACTTTTTTGATTTTTGTTGTACAAAAAAGTGACAAAACGAAAAAATGTTTGCTTTTGTGCCAAATTTTGGAAAAAAAATTAAAAATTTATTTTTTTGAAAATTGTAAAAAAACAAAATTTTAAAAATTTAAAAATTTTGTATTTTTGTTGTTTTTTGATGAAATGGGTTGCCCAACGAACTCGAGCTTCATTTTTATGGACTACAAAAATCCCCCAAATTGCAATTCGATTCATAAAAATTTACTCGTGTTATCGTCGAGACAAAAATTTCTACAGACAGACACTTCTCTAAAAACCATTTTTTTGGAATCAGGGGGTCATGAAACGTAAAGATTTATGAAAATTAGAAATTTCTCAAAATCGCACAAATCCAAGACTTTCTTATTTTTGATGAGAATGTTAAAAACACATTTCACGGAAATAATTAAAAAAGAGAAAAATTTTTGGATATTTTGAGTTCATTTTTTTTTATAATTATATATATTAATCTCCGTATTCTTTCATTCATTCTGTCCGCAAGAATTCCGTCCGCCCTCCTGCTGTGCTTTTGATGACAAAGAAGAGTTGGAGAGGGAAGTTTGTCAGAGTATATAAGAGAGAAATCATGATACAGAGAAGGAGTGGGAAGTATCGTCTTTTCTTTCAGTTTAGAGTAGAAGCGAGAGAGAGGCGAACACTTAAGAAAGTAACGCCTACTTTTTTGGTTTGAGCATCATGGTTTTCTGTATTCTCAGTGACAGATATGAGAATAAATAAATGAAATGAATTCAATATAAATTTTTTTTTAATTGAGAGATGAAATATTATCAATCTATCCAAGTCAGGTTCGAATAAAAAACAATCTGTTTACGTTTCAACGACACAGTCGTCCTCTTCAGAAACGAAAAAAATGTCACAAAATTTGTTCAATCAAATGAACATTGCTGGACGAAGACAAGATTGATAATATTTCATCTCTCAATTAAACAATTTTAACCAAGTGATAAATTCAACATCATTATAAATTTTTTTTATTTCATAATCATATTTTTAAAGGAATATAATTTGATAATAACTGCAAAAATAGTAAATTATATATTTCTTGATTACAATTTTAAACAAGTTTTTTTAAATGTAAAAATATGTGTGCAAATTTGGAATATTCTATCCTTTCAATGAGAATTAATATGAAGGAATGATATAATTCCAATTTCGAGTTTACGCAAAATTGAAGTATCTGCAAAACTCTAATTTATACATTTTTTTCCTTTTTCTTACCTTATTTTTGATAAATAATTTATATTTTATTCACAAAAAAGTGCATTTTTGAGTTTCACTTCCAAATTAAAAAATATATAATTTCCAATATTTTTTATTTATTAATTTAATATTTTAAGTCGAGTGTATTTTTTATTTATTTTTTAAAATTACTATATTTTGAAATTACATTTTAAACTTGAACATAAATTGATTCCATGTAACTTCATTGTGTATAGATTTTTAGGTCTTAAAACAATAGACAATATTATTATATTTTCATGCTTATTTACTTATAATTGATTTTTATTTCTCGTTAAAAAGGTATGTAGTCCTATAAATAATAAAATTTTCTAAAATGTATTAAACAATTTGTGTATCTGTTTATAGATCTTGCTTTCGTGTGAACATGATACCTTCCATAGATTTTCTTGAATTCGGATGAAATTTTGAGGGTTTATTTATCATATTAATCTTTCAAAATGGACAAAAGGAATATAGAATATATCCCACACAAAAAATTTTACAGTTGTTTTTTTCAAAAACTTGTTCAAGTAAAAAAAATTTTTTTAGCAAAATCTAAATTTATATATAATAAAATTGAAATTTTTATGTCAAGACGAATCGATCAGTATATACAAAGTATAAATATTTAAATATTTTTAAATAAGCTCAGGACCATTAAAAAGCGTTTATTTTGTTAACCCTCACGGGCTCGAGCCGGGTCTCTCGGACTTGGAGGAAAGTTTTTTTTCTACTTCCGGTTAAGAAAATATTATTAGAAAATCAACTTCACATTAGACTTAAGGGCGTAAAAACACACATTTTTCACTTTTGTAAAGAATTTTTAATTCATAAAACCTCCGAGCGGGCGCAAAATAATTTTGCGCCCGCTTCACCTACCCCTGGGTGGTAATGAGTTACTTTGCGCCCGCTCTAAGTGCCCGAAATGACATACTTTCCGTGCAGGTAGGACAAAAAATGTATTGCAGTTTAATTATTAGATGACGGTGTGGGGCTGATTCGGACATCGTGATAAAAAACAACCAAATCTTTGAATACTTTAATTTATTTTATATTAATTAACTATTTTATACTATATTCTTTTCATAGAACCACTTTAAAACTAAATAAATAAAGAATTTATTTTAAAACTCGAATTTGCAAGCGAGTTGCTGCAAATAGACAAGTCTGAAAACTGTAATTCATTTTATATTATATTAATCACCGATTTTACATTTTATATTATATTCTTTTTTTTGACAAAAAAACCAAAATTTTGAAAATTAAAAATTTTTCAAAAATTCATAACTTTTTTGTTTTTTGTTGAACAAAAAAAGTGACAAAAGGAAAAAATGTTTGTTTTTGTGCCAAATTTTGGAAAAAAATTAAAAAAATTTTTTTTTTTGAAAAGTGTAAAACAATAAAATTTTTAATTTTTGTTGTTTTTTGACGAAATGGATTGCCCAACGAACTCGAGCTTCATTTTTATACAATACAATTTTAATACAAAACTCCCCCAAATTGCAATTCGATTCATAAAAATTTACTCGTGTTATCGTCGAGACAAAAATTTCTACAGACAGACAGACAGACACTTCTCTAAAAACCATTTTTTTGGAATCAGGGGGTCATGAAACGTAAAGATTTATGAAAATTAGAAATTTCTCAAAATCGCACAAATCCAAGACTTTCTCATTTTTCATGAGAATGTAAAAAACAAATTTCACGGAAATAATTAAAAAAGAGCAAAATTTTTGGATATTTTGAGTTTATTTTTGTTCATAATTTATTATATTTACCTAAATTTGTCA
Source organism: Leptopilina drosophilae (assembly GCA_032873175.1). Lineage (NCBI taxonomy): Eukaryota > Metazoa > Arthropoda > Insecta > Hymenoptera > Figitidae > Leptopilina > Leptopilina drosophilae. Next base: position 28,276,115 of record CM065480.1, read on the forward strand.
TCTAAAAAAGAAGACAGAAAGTTTTGATATATTTTTAATGTTTCTTCATGTTTCGGCTAATGCTTCACTCACTATAAATCTCAACTTTTTGCACTTTTTTGACAAAAAAATTCATAACTTTCTTGTTTTTTGTTGTACAAAAATGTAACTAAAGGAAAAGTTGTTTTTTTTGTACAAAATTTAAAAAAAAAAATTAAAAATTTTTTTTTTAAATTGCCAAAAAAACCAAAATTTTTAAAATTTAAATTTTTTTTAAAAATTCATAACTTTTTTGTTTTTTGTTGTACAAAAAAGTGACAAAAGGAAAAAATGTTTGTTTTTGTGCCAAATTTTAGAAAAATAATAAAAAAAATTTTTTTTTCAAAAGTGTAAAAAAACAAAATTTTGAAAATTTAAAAATTTTGTATTTTTGTTGTTTTTTGACGAAATGGGTTGCCCAACGAACTTGAGCATTATTTTTATGGACTACAAAAATCCCCCAAATTAAAATTCGATTCATAAAAATTTACTCGAGTTCAAGTCGAGACAAAAATTTCTACAGACAGACAGACACTTCTCTAAAAAACATTTTTTTGGAATCAGGGGGTCATGAAACGTAAAGATTTATGAAAATTAGAAATTTCTCAAAATCGCACAAATCCAAGACTTTCTCATTTTTGATGAGAATGTAAAAAACAAATTTCACGGAAATAATTAAAAAAGAGCAAAATTTTTGGATATTTTGAGTTTATTTTTGTTCATAAGTTATTATATTTACCTAAATTTGTCATCTAAAAAAGAAGACAGAAAGTTTTGATATATTTTTAATGTTTCTTCATGTTTCGGCTAATGCTTCACTCACTATAAATCTCAACTTTTTGCACTTTTTTGACAAAAAAATTCATAACTTTCTTGTTTTTTGTTGTACAAAAATGTGACTAAAGGAAAAGTTGTTTTTTTTGTACAAAATTTAAGAAAAAAAATTAAAAATTTTTTTTTTTAAATTGCCAAAAAAACCAAAATTTTTAAAATTTAAATTTTTTTTAAAAATTCATAACTTTTTTGTTTTTTGTTGTACAAAAAAGTGACAAAAGGAAAAAATGTTTGTTTTTGTGCCAAATTTTAGAAAAATAATAAAAAAATTTTTTTTTTCAAAAGTGTAAAAAAACAAAATTTTGAAAATTTAAAAATTTTGTATTTTTGTTGTTTTTTGACGAAATGGGTTGCCCAACGAACTTGAGCTGTATTTTTGTGGACTACAAAAATCGCCCAAATTGCAATTCGATTCATAAAAATTTACTCGTGTTATCGTCGAGACAAAAATTTCTACACACAGACCGACAGACACTTCTCTAAAAACCATTGTTTGGAATCAGGGGGTCATGAAACGTAAAGATTTATGAAAATTAGAAATTTCTCAAAATCGCACATATCCAAGACTTTCTCATTTTTGATGAGAATGTAAAAAACAAATTTTACGGAAAAAATGAAAAAAGAGCAAAATTTTTGGATAATTTGAGTTCATTTTTGTTCATAATTTCTTATATTTTCCTAAATTTGTCATCTAAAAAAAACAGAAAGTTTTGATATATTTTTAATGTTTCTTTATGTTTTGGCTAATGCTTCACTCACTATAAATCTTAATTTTTTGCACTTTTTTGACAAAAAAATTCATAACTTTCTTGTTTTTTGAAGGATGTGAATTTATCATTCGGTAGTATTTATATTGAAGATGAAAGAATTTATCAATTATCCGAATCAAATCTCTCGAAAATAAATTTCTTGAGTAAGCACTAGATTTCGTTATGAAAATACAATATATTTTTTATATGTATCGACAGCGCAGCTGTCCTAATACAGAAACCTGCTTTTTCTGAAAATCATTTTTTCGAAATTAATTAATAATTTCAAAATTATCAAAGAACTCAGAAAAAATTGGTTAGCATGGTGGGATACGAGCCCACGACATTTCTATTGCCGGTAGACTGCTCTGACCACTGAGCTACATGCACCCCAAGATTCTCCGAGTTCCTTCATCTTCAATATTAATACTACCGAATGATAAAATCACTTTCTTTAATTATATTTGCCTATGAATTGAAAAATAAGGCTATACCATCTTCAAGAAACTCCCTACATTATCATGAAATAATGCAGGGAGGTATAGTATATATTAAGGAACTCGGAGAATCTTGGGGTGCATGTAGCTCAGTGGTCAGAGCAGTCTACCGGCAATAGAAAGGTCGTGGGCTCGTATCCCACTATACTGAAAAAAATTGTAATTGAACCAAGTAAATGCATTTACTTGGCAGAGTTTACTTGAATCAATCCCATATTTATTTGAGGAGAGAAATTAATTTTCTTGTGCCAAGTAATTATTAGCATTGGATAGAGTTCTTGAATTAATAATTCAGTATTTGGTAGAAGTAAATATGTTATTGATCAAATCAAATATTTTACTTATCTGAAGTACCAAAAAGGATTGAATCAAGAATATTATGTTCTTAAGCGAAATAGTAAAGTATTGTCTGGAGAAATCGTTTTTCTTAAATCAAATCATTTAATTCATTTGATTTGAAACTTTTTTTTACTTAATACAATGCCGGTGTTCTTGATCCAAGAAAATATTTCGCTTCAAATGGATGTGCAACTTAAATAGCAGTTTTTGAAAACTGTCCATTGAGGCTTGGATGGTATAGTGGTAACGGTACAGCTTCTGATGCGCGCAACCCGGGTTCAATTCCTCCGACCGAGGAAAATTTTCTTTCAAGGTATATTTGTAGTATTTGTGTTAAGTATTAATTAAATGTAAATATATATGTAAAATAACAATTATTTAAATAAAAAATTAAAATGTTAATTAATTAAATAATAAAAGTGTTTGACCTAAGTAGGTTGTTTGTTTTTGTACAAAATTTTAGAAAAAAAATTGAAAAATCCTTTTTTTTTAATTGTCAAAAAAACCAAAATTTTGAAAATATAAAAATTTTTCAAAAATTCATAACTTTTTTGATTTTTGTTGTACAAAAAAGTGACAAAACGAAAAAATGATTGCTTTTGTGCCAAATTTTGGAAAAAAAATTAAAAAAATTTTTTTTTTTTGAAAATTGTAAAAAAACAAAATTTTGAAAATTTAAATAGTTTGTATTTTTGTTGTTTTTTGACGAAATCGGTTGCCCAACGAACTTGAGCTTCATTTTTATGGACTACAAAAATCCCCTAAATTGCAATTCGATTCATAAAAATTTACTCGAGTTATCGTCGAGACAAAAATTTCTACAGACAGACTGACAGACAGACACTTCTCGAAAAACCATTTTTTTGGAATCAGGGGGTCATGAAACGTAAAGATTTATGAAAATTAAAAATTTCTCAAAATCGCACAAATCCAAGAGTTTCTCATTTTTGATGAGAATGTAAAAAACAAATTTCACGGAAAAAATTAAAAAAGAGCAAAATTTTTGGATATTTTGAGTTCATTTTTGTTCATAATTTCTTATATTTACCTAAATTTGTCATCTAAAAAAGAAAGCAGAAAGTTTTGATATATTTTTAATGTTTCTTCATGTTTCGGCTAATGCTTCACTCACTATAAATCTTAACTTTTTGCACTTTTTTGACAAAAAAATTCATAACTTTCTTGTTTTTTGTTGTACAAAAAAATGACTACAGGAAAAGTTGTTTGTTTTTGTACAAAATTTAAGAAAAAAAATTTAAATTTTTTTTTGTAATTGTCAAAAAAACCAAAATTTTGTATTTTTGTTGTTTTTTGACGAAATGGGTTGCCCAACGAACTTGAGCTTTATTTTTATGGACTACAAAAATCCCCTAAATTGCAATTCGATTCATAAAAATTCACTTGAGTTATCGTCGAGACAAAAATTTCTACAGACAGACAGACAGACTGACTGTTCTTTTTTGTTCATAATTTCTTATATTTACCTAAATTTGTCATCTGAAAAAAAACAGAAAGTTTTGATATATTTTTATTGTTTCTGCATGTTTCGGCTAATGCTTCATTCACTTTAAATCTCAATTTTTTGCACTTTTTTGACAAAATAATTCATAACTTTCTTGTTTTGTAATTGTGTGTTGAAGTTATCGATCACTCCGAGACAAGTAAATGGAAAAAATTAAAACAATTCCTTTAACGTTTTCAACAGCAAAGCTGCCCTTTTCAGAAACGTAAAAAAATGCGAAAAAATATAAATTTTAAACCAAGCTGAAAACATCGAGTCAAGTGATAGCATCCTCAGCCATGAGGAAATAATTCACTGTAATTACTCACACTGCGACATACATCATGCCTCGATATTATCTTGCGTGCGCAACTTCTCTCTCTTCTATCAAAATGTGAGGGGCATTCGCACAAAATTACAAGACCTGCGTCTGTCTGTTCAGTCAGCTGATTATGAATGTATTGCTCTCACGGAAACATGACAAACTGATTCCATCGACACTCAAGAACTTGCCTTCGAAAATTATGATGTTTTCAGATTTGATAGAAACTCTACAACAAGTGATTGTTCTCGTGGCGGCGGAGTTTTGATTGCTGTTAAGATGTGTTTAAATGCTGTTCTTTTAACAACTGGTTGTAATTCAATAGAGCATTTATTTGTAAGGATTCTTTGTTTGTTGCTGATAATAGGTACGTTTTATATTCCTCCATGCGCATCTTTTGAGACTTTCAATTGTTTATGTCACACCTTTGAGGACTTGCTTTCTACCGAACTGCATAATTCCGTGTGTATTGTTGGAGACTTTAATATGCCCTGCATGGATTGGAACTATGTTAATAAAAATAAACCTTCATGTACTGTTAAACCAATTTCCTTATTAAAATCTCATACGAATATTGCCAGCATTGTTTCTGATACTTTGGATTTTCTGGACTTATCACAATTTAACTCTGTCTCGAATATTGCAGGCACCATTTTAGATTTAGTCTTTTGCAACTTCTCAAGCCTCACAATTAATGTAAGTCATGATCCACTATTTCCAATTGATAAATATCATCTTCCTTTAGTATTGACATTAAATTTAAATGATCCTAAGACAATAGAATATAATTATAACTCAACTACTACTTTCTCAAAATATGATTTTAAAACTGCTAATTTTGCGCATATTATGTCATTTTTAGATAAAATTGAATGGACTAATGTACTTAATGTTACTAATGTTAATGATGCGGTTGAAATTTTTTATTCTTGTATTAATGAAGCTCTTGATTTGTATGTTTCACGTAAAATAATTCAAAGTTCAAAGTATCAGCCTTGGTTTACATCTGATTTAAAAAAACTTACACTTAAAAAGAAAATTGCTCACACGAAATTCAAGCGATCGCATTCACGAATGGATTATGAAACGTTCTCGTCCTTGCGAGAACAGTGTAAAATCTTATCACGCCAATGCTATAAAAATTATATTACTAACACTGAAAAAACCATAATAAATAATCCAAAAAAATTTTGGGGTTATGTTGGCTCTCTTCGTAAGAATGGTGGCATTCCTAATCATGTATTTTTCGAGAATGATACGGCAACTGGTAATGTAAATATAGCAAATTTGTTTGCCAAAAATTTTAGTTCGGTCTATCTTAGTCGTAATATTAATTTTATTCCAAATTCCAAATTTAGCGACACTGTTGACATTGGCTTTGTAACTTTTAGTGAAACTGATATTATTAAGAAAATACAGGGTCTTGATGTAAATAAGGGAGCAGGAGCGGATGGAATACCGCCTCTTCTTGTAAAGTCGTGCTGTTTTTCATTTGTTAAACCTTTGTTTATTTTATTTAAAAAATCAATTGTTGATGGTATTTTTCCTTATGAGTGGAAAAAAGGAATAATAGTTCCCATTCATAAATCCGGCTCGGAAAATGATGTGAAAAATTATAGACCTATAACCTTACTATCAACAATTTCAAAAATTTATGAAAGTCTTTTAGCTGATCAACTTTATGCTTCTGTTTCGAATATAATAATTGACGAACAGCATGGCTTTGTAGGGGGAAGATCCATCAATACTAATCTGTCCATATTCTTGGACGACATTGTTAATGTCCTAGAATCTGGAAAACAAGTTGATGTAATATATACGGATTTTGCTAAAGCTTTCGACAGGGTTGATCATGACGTTCTAGTGGCGAAGCTTACTGACATGGGTGTGCATGGTGGCTTTTTAAATCTGATTGCTGACTATCTTCGGGAAAGACCCCATGTTGTTCGCGTTAATTATGAGTTTTCGGATGCTTTTGTTGCTGCCTCTGGAGTGCCTTAGGGCTCCGTATTGGGTCCATTGTTGTTTAATATTCACATCAATGATATTTGCACTGTTCTCGGTGATTGCTCTTTCTCCTTATACGCGGATGACCTTAAAATTTATAGGGTCATTACCGTTCATGAGGATTTTGAAAAGCTACAGTTGAGCTTGCAGGGTATTTTGAATTGGTGTGAAGACATCAATTTTAACTTAAACGTGAACAAATGTTCGGTCTTATCAGTCTCACGCAAAATACTTATTGTTAGACATAGATATTTAATCGGGAGCATACTGCTCTCCAGGGTCAGTACAATTCGTGACCTTGGTGTTGTATTTAATGAGACTCTAACGTTCAATGACCATATTTCAATTATTATAAGCAAGGCACTCAGAGTCCTTGGCTTCGTCACTAGAAATGCTAAGCTATTTAAAAATCCATTGGTTCTTAAAGTGTTGTATTTTTCTCTTGTAAGACCTATTTTGGAATTTGCATCATTGCTTTGGTTTCCTTTCTACGACTTGCATATTGTACGCATTGAGCGAGTGCAAAATCGTTTTCTTCGCTTCGCTGCTTTCTGTCTGGGGATAGAATATGATCGTAACAGCCATGATTATACCGTCATTAGAACAACCTTAAATATACCAAAAATCTCCTTACGCTTTTTATATTCTGATTTGGTCTTCTTTTATAAAATTTTACATAATTGTTTGAATTGTTCACAAATTACTTCTAAAATTAACCTTTTTGTACCACCTATTAAGCTTCGATCATATAACTTATTTCGCGTACCATTTCATAAAACAAATTATGGGAAAAATTCCGTCTTCAGTCGTATGAGCAGCGAAGCGAATAATATATCTAATGAAATTGATTTTTTTGAGCAGAATGAAAGTGTTTTCACTTCTAAATTGCGCAATTTAATATTAAAAACAAATTAATATATTTGACAGCACTGCCGACAAACATTTAAAACTATGTATAATTATTCTCAAGGGCATATGCCCGTATATGTATACTAAATAAATAAATTATAAATACATATTTAAAAGAAAGAAATGAATAGAGGAAACGTCCTCATCACATCGTATACGATTAGACAATAATCTAATCGTATACGATGTGATGAGGACGTTTCCTCCATTCATTTCTTTGTTTTAAATATGTATTTGTAATTTATATTTTTTCGCATTTTTTTACGTTTCTGAAGAGGGCAGCTTTGCTGTTGAAAACGTTAAAAGAATTGTTTTAATTTTTTCCATTTACTTGACTCGGAGTGATCGATCGGAGAGATCGAAAAAAATTAAAAAAGAGCAAATTTTTTGGATATTTTGATTTCATTGTTGTTCATAATTTCTTATATTTACCTAAATTTGTTATCTAAAAAAGAAAACAGAAAGTTTTGATATATTTTTAATGTTTCTTCATGTTTCGACTAATGCTTCACTCACTATAAATCTCAACTTTTTGCACTTTTTTTGACAAAAAAACCAAAAATTTGAAAATTAAAAAATTTTTCAAAAATTCATAACTTTTTTGTTTTTTGTTGTACAAAAAAGTGACAAAAGGAAAAAATGTTTTTTTTGTGCCAAATTTTGGAAAGAAAATTAAAATTTTTTTTTTGAAAAGTGTAAAAAACAAAATTTTGAAAATTTAAAAATTTTGTATTTTTGTTGTTTTTTGACGAAATGGGTTGCCCAACGAACTTGAGCTTTATTTTTATGGACTACAAAAATCCCCTAAATTGCAATTCGATTCATAAAAATTTACTTGAGTTATCGTCGAGACAAAAATTTCTACAGACAGACAGACAGACTGACAGACAGACACTTCTCAAAAAACCATTTTTTGGAATCAGAGGGTCATGAAACGTAAAGATTTATGAAAATTAGAAATTTCTCAAAATCGCACAAATCCAAGACTTTCTCATTTTTGATGAGAATGTAAAAAACAAATTTCACGAAAAAAATTAAAAAAGGGCAAAATTTTGGGATATTTTGAGTTCATTTGAGTTCATAATTTCTTATATTTACCTAAATTTGTCATCTAAAAAAACAGAAAGTTTTCATATATTTTTAATGTTTCTTCATGTTTCGGCTAATGCTTCCCTCACTATAAATCTCAATTTAATGCACTTTTTTGACAAAAAAATAAATAACTTTCTTGTTTTTTGTTTTACAAAAAACTGACTAAAGGAAAAGTTGTTTGTTTTTGTACAAAATTTAAGAAAAAAATTGATATTTTTTTTTAAATTCTCAAAAAAACCAAAATTTTGAAAATTTAAAAATTTTTCAAAAATCCATAACTTTTTTGTTTTTTGTTGTACAAAAAAGTGACAGAAGGAAAAAATGTTTATTTTTGTGCCAAATTTTAACAAAAAAATAATTTTTTTTCAAAAGTGTAAAATAACAAAATTTAAAAAATTTAAAAATTTTGTATTTTTGTTGTTTTTTGGACAAAATGGGTTGCCCAAAAAACTCGAGCTTCATTTGTATGGACTACAAAAATCCCCCAAATTCCAATTCGATTCATAAATATAATCGAATTATCGTCGAGAAAAAAATTTCTACAGACAGACAGACACTTAACTCTGAAAACCATTTTTTTTGGAATAAGGGGGTCATGAAACGTAAAGATTTATGAAAATTAGAAATTTCTCAAAATCGCACAAATCCAAGACTTTCTCATTTTTGATGAGAATGTAAAAAACAAATTTCACGGAAATAATTAAAAAAGAGCAAAATTTTTGGATATTTTGAGTTCATAATTTCTTATATTTACCTAAATTTGTCATCTAAAAAAACAGAAAGTTTTGATATATTTTTAATGTTTCTTCATGTTTCGGCTAATGCTTTATTTACTATAAATCTCAATTTTTTGCACTTTTTTGACAAAAAAATTAATAACTTTCTTGTTTTTTGTTTTACAAAAAACTGACTAAAGGAAAAGTTGTTTGTTTTTGTACAAAATTTAAGAAAAAAATTGATAATTTTTTTTTAAATTGTCAAAAAAACCAAAATTTTGAAAATTTAAAAATTTTTCAAAAATTCATAACTTTTTTGTTTTTTGTTGTACAAAAAAGTGACAAAAGGAAAAAATGTTTGTTTTTGTGCCAAATTTAAAAAAAAAATAATTTTTTTTCAAAAGTGTAAAATAACAAAATTTAAAAAATTTAAAAATTTTGTATTTTTGTTGTTTTTTGACGAAATGGGTTGCCAAAAAACTCGAGCTTCATTTGTATGGACTACAAAAATCCCCCAAATTCCAATTCGATTCATAAATATAATCGAATTATCGTCGAGAAAAAAATTTCTACAGACAGACAGACACTTAACTCTGAAAACCATTTTTTTTGGAATAAGGGGGTCATGAAACGTAAAGATTTATGAAAATTAGAAATTTCTCAAAATCGCACAAATCCAAGACTTTCTCATTTTTGATGAGAATGTAAAAAACAAATTTCACGGAAATAATTAAAAAAGAGCAAAATTTTTGGATATTTTGAGTTCATAATTTCTTATATTTACCTAAATTTGTCATCTAAAAAAACAGAAAGTTTTGATATATTTTTAATGTTTCTTCATGTTTCGGCTAATGCTTTATTTACTATAAATCTCAATTTTTTGCACTTTTTTGACAAAAAAATTCATAACTTTCTTGTTTTTTGTTTTACAAAAAACTGACTAAAGGAAAAGTTGTTTGTTTTTGTACAAAATTTAAGAAAAAAATTGATAATTTTTTTTTAAATTGTCAAAAAAACCAAAATTTTGAAAATTTAAAAATTTTTCAAAAATTCATAACTTTTTTGTTTTTTGTTGTACAAAAAAGTGACAAAAGGAAAAAATGTTTGTTTTTTGTGCCAAATTTTAGAAAAAAAATAATTTTTTTTTCAAAAGTGTAAAATAATAAAATTTTAAAAATTTAAAAATGTTGTATTTTTGTTGTTTTTTGACGAAATGGGTTGCCCAACGAACTCGAGCTTCATTTGTAAGGACTACAAAAATCCCCGAAATTCCAATTCGATTTATAAATATAATCGAGTTATCGTCGAGATAAAAATTTCTACAGACAGACAGACTGACAGACAGACACTTCTCAAAAAACCATTTTTTGGAATCAGGGGGTGATGAAACGTAAAGATTTATGAAAATTAGAAATTTCTCAAAATCGCACAAATCCAAGACTTTCTCATTTTTGATGAGAATGTAAAAAGCAAATTTTACGGAAAAATTAAAAAAGAGCAACATTTTTGCAAATTATGAGTTCGTTTTTGTTCCTAGTTTCGTATATTTACCTAAATTTGTCATCTAAAATAAAAAACCGAAAGTTTTGATATTTTTTTAATGTTTCTTCATGTTTCTGCTAATGCTTCACTCACTATAAAACTCAATTTTTTGCACTTTTTTGACAAAAAAATTAATAACTTTCTTGTTTTTTGTTTTACAAAAAAGTGACTAAAGGAAAAGTTGTTTGTTTTTGCTCATATTTTAAGGAAAAAAATAAAAAAAAATTTTTTTTTTGAAAATTGTCAAAAAAACCAAAATTTTGAAAATTGAAAAATTTTTCAAAAATTCATAACTTTTTTGTTTTTTGTTGTACAAAAAAGTGACAAAAGGAAAAAATGTTTGTTTTTGCGCATATTTTAAGGAAAAAAATAAAAAAAAATATTTTTTTGAAAAGTGTCAAAAAAACAAAATTTTGAAAATTTAAAAATTTTGTATTTTTGTTGTTTTTTGACGAAATGGGTTGCCAAAAAACTCGAGCTTCATTTGTATGGACTACAAAAATCCCCCAAATTCCAATTCGATTCATTAAAATATAATCGAATTATCGTCGAGACAAATTTTTCTACAGACAGACGACAGACAGACAGACAGACAGACACTTTTCTAAAAACCATTTTTTTTGAAATAAGGGGGTCATGAAACGTAAAGATTTATGAAAATTAGAAATTTCTCAAAATCGCACAAATCCAAGACTTTCTCATTTTTGATGAGAATGTAAAAAACAAATTTCACGGAAATAATTAAAAAAGAGCAACATTTTTGCAAATTATGTGTTCGTTTTTGTTCCTAGTTTCGTATATTTACCTAACTTTGGCATCTAAAAGAAAAAACAGAGTGTTTTGATATATTTTTAATGTTTCTTCATGTTTTGGCTAATGCTTTATTTACTATAAATCTCAATTTTTTGCACTTTTTTGACAAAAAAATTCATAACTTTCTTGTTTTTTGTTTTACAAAAAACTGACTAAAGGAAAAGTTGTTTGTTTTTGCTCATATTTTAAGGAAAAAAATTAAAAAAAATTTTTTTTTGAAAATTGTCAAAAAAACCAAAATTTTGAAAATTTAAAAATTTTTCAAAAAATCATAACTTTTTTGTTTTTTGTTGTACAAAAAAGTGTCGAAAGGAAAAAATGTTTGTTTTTTGTGCGCATATTTTAAGGAAAAAAATAAAAAAAAATAATTTTTTTTTCAAAAGTGTAAAATAATAAAATTTTAAAAATTTAAAAATGTTGTATTTTTGTTGTTTTTTGACGAAATGGGTTGCCCAACGAACTCGAGCTTCATTTGTAAGGACTACAAAAATCCCCGAAATTCCAATTCGATTTATAAATATAATCGAGTTATCGTCGAGATAAAAATTTCTACAGACAGACGACAGACAGACAGACAGACAGACAGACAGACAGACACTTTTCTAAAAACCATTTTTTTGGAATCAGGGGGTCATGAAACGTAAAGATTTAACAAAATTAGACATTGCTCAAAACCGCAAAAATCCAAGACTTTCTCATTATTGATGAGAATGTAAAAAACAAATTTCACGAAAAAAAATGAAAAAAGAGCAAAATTTTTGGATATTATGAGTTTATTTTTGTTCATAATTTCTTATATTTACCTAAATTTGTCATCTAAAAAAGAAGACAGAAAGTTTTGATATATTTTTAATGTTTCTTCATGTTTCGGCTAATGCTTCACTCACAATAAATCTTAATTTTTTGCACTTCTTTGACTTTTGTTGTACAAAAAAGTGAATAAAGGAAAAGTTGTTTGTTTTTGTATAAAATGTAAGAAAAAAAAATAAAATTTTTTTTTTTTGAAAATTGTAAAAAAAACAAAATTTTGAAAATTTAAATATTTTGTATTTTTGTTGTTTTTTGACGAAATGGGTTGCCCAACGAACTTGAGCTTTATTTTTATGGACTACAAAAATCCCCCAAATTGCAATTCAATTCATAAAAATTGTTACGTCCGAAACTTCTGGTTAATTTACTAATTTCAATATAATATTTATGCATGTATTTTTTTATTGTATTCTACTTATATTATATTATTAATGTATTTTATGTATTTTATATTATTGTATTCTGAATATTTTTAACATATGGCAATGGTTATTATATATTTTAAAACAAAATACAAATTGTAACAAATATACAAGAAAAGAGTAATATTTTAGTTCATGTAAAAAGAGTAATGATACCGCATCAAAAACATGACCTTTCCAACAAATTTTGACAAGCGAGTGAAGATAATATTAGAGAGAGAAGATTATGTAAACAAGCAAGAGGAAAATTACCTGTTCCCACTTCAGCCAGGCAGTTTTTCTACAGAATTCCAAAATCTACGAGGGACGACAGTCGCCCGTTATCGCCACTTACATTAACAAATATTGACACGTGTATGTTTCCTAAAAAGTAAACGGTGAGGAAGCGGGAGGAAAAATCATCAGTCGCCCAGAGCAGTTTTCTATACAATTCCCAAATCGTCGAGGATCGCCGTTCCCAATTCGCCCGTTACTCCTACTTAAACAAATATCAACACGTGCCTGATATCTAAGCATTACACTTATGAGGAACGTTTTATATAAAAAGGGAGACAATTTCTGGTTAGAGTAGAGAATAATTTTTTGGAAATCAATTAGTCCAGATCTACCTGCGAACAAGTGAACATCGTCCCAGTATTATTATTTGAAAGTGAACTCCAAGTATTAATCTTCATAGTACAACGTTGGAAGTGAACTATTTCCCCAAATATTAATTTTTGAAATCAATATGCGTCTGTTATAAAATTACAAATTTTAACAATTTCCAAAACATAATCTTGGAAATAAATTCGAGTGTGTACAAATGTCTAATATTGAAACAACGCATACCAAATTTCGAACCAACGAAATTTGCTCAAGAGGCGACAACCGTCTGGACAAGCAGATATTTTTACGGACTGCAATACACTATCTCATTAGTGTAAACAACAGCAATCATTAAGAATCACAGTTGAGCGGCCCTTTTACGTTTAGTGCTCAAAACAATTTCAAGATCGGATTACAAGATTATCATCACACAACAAGTAATCATTATTCTTTAAGTAAAATTCACAATTTTGTACTCATTGTATTTTTGTCAACTCTTTTCTTTCTTGTTGGTTTTTAAATAAATTATTCTCTCACAACATTTAGTAGGCTCATTGACTTATCCTCATCCCAAATTAGATTCATTTATGAAACTAATTTAAAACGAGGAACGTTAGGTATATTTAAAAAGGTTTCTTGTTTAGACGTAACAGAAGCCCTTATAAATTTTGGTGCATCGGCCCGGGAAAATTATAAAGTCGATTAGCCATAATTTTGTCAAAATTTTAATAAAATTCGAAAATTTTAATGAATATAACTTTTTAATTTACTAAAATTTTTAATAAATCAATGAGTATACCAATTGTTAAAAAAAAGGTGAAATTTTTTTTATTAATATTAGCAAATAATATCATCATACAATATTAAGAATAATTAATGACATTTCATATTTTCATTTAAATTGGTACATTTTATATTGATTGATAACACTATACAAGATTTAAGTCGCAAGGTGCATTCATAAATATATTTTATATTGGTTTTAATGAATAGAGGTTCGAGTCCTCTTAACTTATAATTTTTAAAGTTGCAAGGTGCATTCTTAAAATAAATCCAGTATTATATTCATGAATAGGGGTTCGAGTCCTCTTGACTTATGGAATTTTTTGTCTCGTATATGAATCATTTTAATATTTAATTTGTGCTAAACTAAATTTTGTTTTATTTTTTAAATTGTGATTTGTTATTATTGTTATTTGTTTAAAAAATTTTATCGTCCTGAAGCTTAAAAAATTAACAATAAAAGAAAAGTATATTTTATATTCAAGAAACAAGGTTGACAATTTTACAATTATTACGTAAAATTTTAAATTTGGATATTATGCAATCTTTTAATGTCTTCTTCGAATAAAAATACAACCGATTCCTCACATTTAACTCGCTCTCAAATAAAAAATAATCCAGAATTGTTATTAAATTCAGGAATTCCTTATTACAAAGAAAAACCACACACAAGTACACCTAGATATTCTAAAGGAAATCCTGATTCCGAAGAAATACATAGAGAGTTTGACTCGGGTTTTGTTAATTCTAACCTTTTTGACACTGACGATAATTCTTCAAAAACTGACGATAATGACAGCAAAGATTCTATATTAGAAGAAACTCTAGTAGAACAAAATTTAGGAAATCAGTCTCAAGCAAATTTAGGTTTAAATAATCCATTAGTTGACGAAGTTGAAACAAGCGAACACTCTGAAAACGATTCTTTTGATAGCACTAGAGACAGTAACGATTTTGAAGAAAACATGGCGCTTCCAAACAATCAGCAAGTATCTTTACGCGATGCATTAGAAACTGTACCAATGTTTGACGGAAAAAATATTCCATTATCTATATTTATTGAAAGTTGTTTAGAAGCAAAATCTATGCTTCCTGAAAATGCACAAGTGCAAACAAATTTAGTAAAATTAATTAGGAGTCGAATTTCGGGTGAAGCACGAAGAATTATAATAGGAAATAATTTTAATACAGTAGAGCAGTTGACAGAAAGGTTAAAAAAATTTACGCGCCAGCAAAATCTGTTTATCAGTTACAAGGAGAATTAGGAGCAATATATATGTGGGAATACGAAAATGTAATTTCTTACGGCTCGAGAATCGCAGAAGCAGCAGAACGAATATTAGACGCGCATAGGCTTAGCAATGAAAATGCAGTAGATGAAGCATTTAAAACAAATTTAGATAAAACAACTGTTGATTGTTTCTCACGAGGACTTAGACCAGAGATTGAATTAAGAATAGGAACAGCAGACACCTTTCAAGAGATAATTAATAAAGCAGTAGAAATAGAAAGAAAATTGTTATCACACAGTGAACTAAGAAAAACTGAGCAAAATACCGAAAATAATTCTCATCTTAAAAATGTCAAAGAATTTGCTAAAACAACAAAAATCAACATAGCCCAAGATAATGTAATAATGTGTTTAGTTTGTAGTAAAAAAGGTCATTTTGCAGTAAAGTGTTTTCAACTTAATAAATTGATAGGAGCAAGACGAGAAAACTCCTTTTCTCTAGGATCACGCTAAAATTTTTCAAATCAAAATCATGCATTTAATAAATTCCAAAGTCAAAATACTTATAGAGATTCACAACAGAATCAAATACAAAATCATTTCCAAAATCAGTTTAGAAAAACGCCACAAAATCAATTTCATACTTTATACCAACGACAAAATCAACAACAAAATTTTTTCCCTAATCAACAACGAAATTTTTCTCAAGAATCACGAACTAACAATACATCAAACTTTGCAAACAGAAATCAAGGTATTACGTGTAATTATTGTAAAAAATTAGGACATATTTTCACTAATTGTAGAAAAAGAATGTGGGATGAAAATAATAAACAACAACAACAAAGTCGCAAACTCCAAATCAGGGAAACTCCAAAATTCCTCTTCAGTAGGGTGCTCTGAAGAAGAATTAAAAAGAAATTATTATGCATCCAGGAACATTAATTTAGCAAAAACTAATACAATTCCATACATTCGAATTGACGCTACAGAATTAAAAATTCCGATAACAATGATGATTGACACAGGAGCAGGACCAAATTTATTAAAAATACGCGCATTAAATCCAGATATAAAAATTGATGAAAATAAATGTCTTAAATTAACAGGAATAAACGATCATGCAGTTTATACTTTAGCACAAGTAGAAATTAATATTTTCGGAATTCCAACAACTTTCAACTTGTTATCAAACGATGTTCCAATTGAACATGACGGAATATTAGGAACAGAATTTTTTATCAAAAATAAAGTAAAAATTAATTATGAAGAAAGACATCTAGAAATCAATAAACAAAAATTTAATTTTGATTCAAAAAAATATTTTACAATTCCAGCAAGATCAATTTACAATATTTATGTAAAAATTTTGAATAAAAATATAAAAGAAGGTTACATTCCAAGATTAAAAATAAAAGATGGTGTTTACATAGGTGATGCAATAGTTTCAAACATAGAAGGCTTGGCTTATTTAAAAGCAATCAACACACTAAATGAATCAATTGATATTCCAATTTTTGAATTAAATTTAGAAGATTTTGATGAAATTAAACAAGAAACTCCTTTGAACAAATTTGATATTAAAAATGAAGACTCATCAATAAAACAAATTATTGATGTATTTTCACAAAATGTTAAATCAGAAAATGTTTTCAACATTACAGGCAACGATAGAATTGAAGAAATTAAAAAATTACTTCGGCTCGAACACTTAAATAAAGAAGAACTAGAACACATCATGAAGTTAGTAAAAATTTATTCAGATAGATTTCATATACCTGGAGAATATTCAGAAGGAACAGATTTTATAAAACACAGAATTATAACTACTGATGACACCCTGATCATAACTAAACAATATAGGTTTCCGCCTGTCCATAAAGAAGAAATGATACGTCAAGTGAACGAATTATTGAAACAAAAAATTATTAAACATTCCGATTCACCATACAATACCCCAATTTGGATAGTACCAAAGAAAGATGACTCACAAGGAAATAAAAAATGGCGATTGGTTTTAGACTTCAGAAAACTCAATGAACGCACGGTAGGTCAATTTTACCCCCTCCCCAATATTACGGACCTGTTGGATCAATTAGGAAACGCTCAATATTTTTCAGTCTTCGATTTAGCATCCGGTTTTTATCAAATCAAAATGGATCCTAGAGATTCTTATAAGACGGCATTTTCAACGCCATTTGGACACTGCGAATTTGATAGAATGCCTTTTGGATTAAAAAATTCACCAAGCACATTTTAAAAACTTATTGATCAGGTATTATTAGGTTTACAAGGATCAGAATTATTTGTTTATTTGGACGATATTGTAATTTATGCGGATACCTTAGAAGAAATTTTCGAAACTCATGGAACCACTACGTTTTGCTAATTTAAAACTACAACCAGATAAATGTGAATATTTGAGATAAGAAGTAGGATACTTAGGGCATATAATTGATAAAAATGGTGTACGACCCGACCCGAAAAAAGTTGAAGCTGTAAAGAAATTTCCAAAACCAAAAAATGTTAAAAATATTAAACAATTCTTAGGACTAGCGGGTTATTATCGAAAATTTATAGACGGATTTTCAAAAATAGCAAATCCT
The DNA here is from genome assembly GCA_032873175.1 of Leptopilina drosophilae. Classification (NCBI taxonomy): domain Eukaryota; kingdom Metazoa; phylum Arthropoda; class Insecta; order Hymenoptera; family Figitidae; genus Leptopilina; species Leptopilina drosophilae. The sequence continues at coordinate 28,293,891 of CM065480.1, forward strand.
TTAAATCAACTTTTAAGAAAAGATATACCTTTTCTTTGGACTGAAAAACAACAAAATGCTTTTGATATGTTAAAAAATAAACTATGTGAGGAACCACTTTAAGAAGACCAGACTTTTCTCAACCATTTATACTAACTACGGACGCTTCAGGTTTTGCAATAAAAGGAATTTTATCACAAGGAATTATTGGCAAAGACCAACAAGTAGCTTATACGTCACGGACACTAAACGAATGTGAAAGAAAATATGATACTTATCAAAAAGAAGCATTGGCAATTAAGTAAATATAGTGTGCAAAATTTTTGACCATACCTTTATGGAAGAAAATTCACCTTAGTTACGGATCATAAACCACTAGTTTAGTTTCAAAAATCTAAAGATCCTTGTTCAAGAGTAACAAGATGGAAGCTGAAATTAGCAGAATATGATTTTAATGTGGTCTACAAGGCAGGCAAAACAAATGTAAATGCTGATGCCTTATCCAGAAATCCATTTGAAGATATTATTGAAGAAAAAGTACAAGGAATAAAAGAAGAAAAAATTGAAGAAACTCAGGAAATTCAAGAGAATATTACTCAAAAATATATTAATAAATGTGTGCAAGAAAAAATTGAAGAAAAATTTAATGAATATTTACACTGTGTATCAAATGAAAATAAATATTACTTGAATTTGGAGGTAAAAAGAAACCTCCATGATATGAAAAAAATGTTTATGAACAATGAATGCTATGAAAATTCGGAGATAAATAAAGGTCTCCAATCTATTGAAAAATTATTTAAGGACTATGAATCCTATATGAATTCGAAGATAATAAGAATTCTCCAAGAAGTTAAAAGAAATTATGATACACGTCATGAAACTTGTAACGTTATTACAAGAAATCGACGCAAAGTGCAAGAAAAAGATAAACAAGAAAAAGAAATACAAGAAAAGAAAAATGAAGAAATCCAAGAAACTAAAAGTGAAGAAATAAAAATACACAAAACGAAAAAACGAGGTAGACCAAAGAAACAAAGCACACGTTTGAATACCTCCTTTTCAAAAAAAAGAAGGGGAAGACCGAAAAAGGTATGTAACACAAAGAAACAAAGAAAAGAGAAATTTTATAATGAAATTATTCCTGACGAAATTGAGTCAGATCCTGAGTATATTAAACAGAAATCAAAATTGGAGAAAAACGAAGAAATTGACCAAGGCTACGAAAATTCTAACTCCGAAGAATCATCTGATGAAGAAGATAATCTAATGGAAAATGAAAATTGTGAAAATTTAAATATAAAACAAGAACAGTATATTATCGACTGCAGAGACCAATTACCAATGCGTAGAGATAACCTAACCTATTTTCTTTCAGTCAACGGAGACCCTCGAGATAATGGCTCCAGATCACTTTCCAAACGTGAAAAATTGCCAAATTTTGGTAAACTTAAATTAGGTATAGCGGAAGAAATGAAGAGAGGTATATATTACCATATATCTCTCCCTATAGAAAGTGAAATAAATGAAAATTTATCTGATACAATAAAAATAATTAAAACTACAATTATTTCAATGAAAAATTTATGTGAACAATTAAAATTAAAAAGCATAAGCATTGCAAGGACAGCCCAAATAAATAATATAACTTGGGACGAAATCCTGTCAATGATAAAATTAATTTTTGAAAATTCATTTGTAAAGGTTGTTGTATGCAGTGGACATACAAAATATCCCACGAAAGAAGAATATATGCAATTAATTGAAGAAGCTCATTCAAGCTCAGTTGGAGGACATAAAGGTGTAACCAAAACTTATGGTAGAATTCGACAAAATTATTATTGGGAAAATATGAAAAATAATATTCAAAAATATATACAAAGTTGCCCCCAATGTCAATTAAAAAAATTAGTTAGAGTAAAAACAAAAGATCCAATGATTATTACAGACACACCAGGTACAGCATTTGAAAAAATCGCAATGGACATTGTTGGTCCATTACCAAAAACTAAAAACGGAAGTGAATATATATTAACAATACAAGACAATTTAACAAAATATTCTTTAGCAATTGCACTTCCAAATCATCAAGCTAGTACAATAGCTGATGCATTTATTAAAAGATTTATTTGCATTTTTGGATCACCGAAAGGAGTTTTAACAGATCAGGGAACAGACTTTTTAAGCAACTTAATGAGAAGATTAGCAAAAAGATTTAGAATTCGACAATTTAAAACAACTGCTTTTCACCCCCAGTCTAATGGATCAATTGAAAGATCTCACCATGTTTTAGGAGAATATTTAAAACAATTCATAAATGAAAATGAAGAATGGGACGATTGGTTAGAATTAGCAATGTTTTCGTATAATGCAAGTATTCATGAAGGAACAAAGTGTACTCCATACGAATTAATTTTTGGAAAATTAGCACGATTAGCGTCAAGCGATCCGCCACTTGAACACGAAAAATAAGAAACTTACGACCAATATTTAACAGACTTAATAACAAGACTTCATGAAATGAGAAACATCGCTAGAGAAAATTTAATATTAGCAAAAGAAAAATCAAAAGTCTATTATAATAGAAATTGCAACCCACAAAATCTTAAACTCGGAGACGAAGTATTTTTACTACACGGGGGAAAAATTCATAAATTTGCTAATCAATATACAGGTCCACACAAAATATTAGAAATTTTAAACAAAGGAAACGTTAGAATACAAGTTAAAAGTAAACAAAAGATAGTACATGTAAACAGACTTAAACTGTCCCATATTAGGCAAAAAGAATAAAAAGAATGTTATACTAAATAAGTATAATTTATTTCCAGATATGGAAACTGGAATAAGGGAAATACTACAACTATGCTTATTATTTATCATAATAAGTCTATCCAATGTATTCATAGGATTTGACTGTGGCTCGACAGAACCAAACATAACAACGCTATCATTAAAACAGGTAGGAGATTGCGATATTCAGAAGAAACCAGTAAAAACTGAACAAAGCTACATACAATTAATACAGCTAAGCGGTACTACAAAAACCAAAGTAATACAATGTAAAATAAAAATAACTCGCCATGTTGAACGTTGTGGTATGTTCTCACATACGTCAGCTGTCAGTAACGGACAAGGAATATATATACACGAGGTATCTTATGATGTATGTAACACAATACACATAACAGGAATTTTTACACCATCTAGTAATACAAAATTTGCGGATTTAAAAATAAATTCTACTAACTACCGTAGCATAACATTAGCAGGATCAATTGATCAAGATGGCGACTGCGATGGCGAATCTTATAGTGACGTCTCTGGCTCACGGAAGGATGTAATAGTACAAGCATCATATGAAATAACCTTACAAGAATATTTTGCAACAGTAAACTTAGAAGCAGACAAAATTCATTTGCAGTCAGGAACAGTTTGTAGTTTATCAGAGTCGAAATGTATAGATAGGGAAAATGGAAATACATTCTGGAATGCTATACCAGAAGATGTATGTAATCTAAAAAAATATGAGACAATTTTTGAAGGAATAGCAAATAAAACATACGTTGCAGATAACAAGGAAGAAAATAAGGAAACAATATATTCTTTAGTGAGTCAGGACATCACATTTGCATTAGCAGAAAAAACAAGGGAAATGATTTGTGGTTATATCTATGTAAGAACAGAACATCCAAAATTAATTATATTAGAAACAAGACCAGATGGATCACCCTTAAAAAATAAAAAACCATTAGTGCAAAATATGGATATGTTCTCGTATGTCAATACAAAATTTATTTACATCGAACGCCATCTGCGAAAAGAAATGCATGAATTATATTATGATGTATTAACAAAAAGATGTTTACTGGAACAAGAAGTCCTTAGAAATTCTTTTGTTTTGGCTACTCAAGCACCTGATTTATTTGCTTTTCATTTAATGAAAAAGGAAGGTTATATGTCAGTTTTAGCAGGTGAAGTTATTCACATGATAAAATGTATACCAGTGGAAATCAATTTAAGAGAAACCAAAGAATGTTATCTGGAACTGCCAGTTATGAAAGATAATAAAACATATTTTTTAACGCCTATAACTCATATCTTAACAAAAGTAGGGACACCAGTAGAATGTAACACGTTTTTACCATCAATGTTTATGATAGGGAATTCATGTTTCCAAATGTTACCTAAACTAGTGACAGTAGTACAACCAGCAATATTAAAACCAGACAAACGAGCAACTTGGAAATATAATGTTCCTCCATACCTAGTTACTAGTGGATTATATTCACAAAAGGATTTAGAAAAATTGAGAAATCATATTATGCTACCAGCAGAAAAGCCCACAATTTTAAATACTCTCGCAAGAGGAATAATGGGGCAAACGATACATAACACAGGTCTTAAATTTTCAAATGTACTAGATGAAGAAACAATAAATAAAATAGCAGAATCAGCGTGGGGAAAAATCTGGGTAACATTTACCAGTTTCGGAACTGTAAGCGCAGGATTTATAGGCGTAATAATAGTAATGAAAACAATCAAATTTATAGCTGATACATTTATACATGGATATGCATTGTATAGTGTGTTCGGGTGGTCTCTACATCTTTTAGGTTCCATATGGGACTCAGTAACTAATGTACTATTACATTTAGGAACGGACCCCAAGACTTCACCAACATCAAATCAAAACAACGAAGAAGGAAACGAAGCTTCAGCCCCTATAGAAGAAATTAATCTACTGCAGAAAAAAGAAGGTAATAAAAACAACGAAGAAGCAATTCAACTGTATCCACAATTACATCCTATCCATAACAATTCAACAACCTTTTGATTATAAGATGGCAACTTCCTTTCCTAATTAATTCAAATTATCAAGCACCAGCAGACGCCATTAATCAACCTCAATATGTTACAGAAATAAGATATAAACATTTTATAATTTGTAGTACAAGTGACAATCTAGAGTTATCAAGAGAAAATGCAGCATTTCGTTTGGTTGAAAAATTAACTAATGGAGAAAACTCATTTCTGAAAAATGCAACAATTACATTTAAAATAAAACTGATTCAAAAACTAAATGATTACTGTTACAAGAAAGAAATGGGTATTCCCAAATTTTCAATTTTCAAAACAAATGTGTCAGAAACAAAAATAAATTGGATAATGATTTGCACTGTAGGAAAAATAAAAAAAACCGCTATATCAAGTGATGCTTTGACAGCAAAAGCAATATCCGCATTAATAACCTTAGCAACCTTACATAATATAGACAATTACACTAATTCACTTGAAAAAATTATAACTAAATCTTTTGAAAATATGACAGTCGCGAATGAAAAGAAAAATTCCTTTGAAAACAGAAGTTTTCCATCCACTTCAAAATCCTATGAAAATAAAGAAGGAAAAAGTTTTAAAAAATGTACTCTTTGCGGACATCGCAAACAGAACATTTACCATAAAATATAAAAATAATTATACTTGATTCTGTTTCAGAAATGGAGATTACAAATAAAATGATCTTAATAATTTTTGCCATTTTAATAGTAATAAACAAAGGAACATGTCAAGTTATACCACAAGATGTCCAATTCACACAATCACCAGGATTATATTATGAACCTCTAAAAACTGTAGAGTTTCCTATTGGTGAAGTAAAATTTATTTATCATATTAATCATAAATTACTATTCAGTAAATTAACAAACTTTAAACAATTTCATGAAAACACTAAGATGAGCTGCATATTGTTTCGCATTAATATAAGAAATCAACTAAGAATTAAAATTAGAGAATTCGAAGAAATAATTAATGCTACAAAAATCCTCATAGCTAAAACATCAGAACCAGCACAAAAAAATGGCATTTTTAACTTTATAGAAAAAAAGGAAACAAATAGTAATATTACAATGAAATCTTCAGATAAAAATACATTTACTCAACAAATTTTAATTTTAGACCCTCCTAATTCAAATGACATATATGATCAATTATATTTTATTGAGAAATGCATTAAAACATTACAAAATATTCAAGAAATTCTTTTAGCTTCAATGAATAATAAATGGCATCAATCCATTCCAATTGAAAAAGATTTGTTAAATTATACTGTAAATACAAAAACTCTTTTAAAATTTTTAAAAATTGAATGTTTTTACTCAAATAAAAATTTATTTATTATCTATTCATTTCCAAAACAAATATCAGAAAAATTTAAATTATTTAAAATTTATTCATATCCAATGTTTTGTAATAAATCTTTTATTTCTATAAAAATAGACTTTCAAATTATAGGTCTTTCTGAAGATAGTAAAAAGTATTTTCTGACCTCAAATCTTAAAGAAAAATTCACACCGTTTATTAGTCATGCAGAATTAAATCCAACTTGTGAATCCAATATATTAATTAATTCAAGATATTATAACTGCAAATTTATCAGTTCAAATATATTCCCAATGTTAACCCCATTACTAAAACATAACTCTTGGATATATACTACAGAAAAATTAAAACATATTGAAATCCAATGTTTCAGAAAATCCTTTACTATTTTACTGAAAAATAATGGAATTATAATGCTACCGTTAGATTATTCAATAAAAATAAATAATCAAACTTTACCCAATGAAATAGAGAAATGTCTAACTTTCCTTTACAACCACCAATTTTTATACAGGATACAAAGTTAGTTCAAAAATCTAATCAAGAAATTCTAAATATATTCGATCTAAATACTTTAATGTTCAAAAATTCTACTAAAACGAACAATTCAATAAAATATAAAATTCAAAATTATATCATTTTTATTGTTATAACTATAACAGGAATTAATGTCATTACTATCATAATATTAGTTTTAAAAATAAAAAAGAAATTTGAAATGATAAAAACAAATAAATTACTGAATAAAATTTGTACAGAAATAATGGAAACAGAAGTATAGGATACGGAAACATAGAACAATGAAACAAAAATAAATACTAAAAATTTCTTTATTTATACTTTCTAGTGACATAATAATTGTAGAAAGAAGTTTATGTCAAGGTCCAAAATACTGAAACATAGAAATTACACATATTATTATTAGTTAAATGCACATCATTAAATAGAAATGAAATAATATGTACTTACGCGATCCACCATGTGTCCGTTTATAATCCATTTTACGGCACTAACAGAGAAAGGAGACCCCAAAGGATCCCGTGACTCTAACACATGCCTTTTAAGACAAGAAAATCCCTCAGTCAATGAACAATGAAGATTACATTTCCACTCAAAAGGAGTTTCCAATCGTAAACCAAAGATCTTGACACTGGTCCTTCTTTCCTTATATGTTAACGGTCTCAATCTCTCATCAACCCATTAGTCATATACAGAAACCTTTTTTTTTTAATTTTTTTCATATAAGAAAATAAATAGAAGCAACAGAAAACAAAAGAAATGAAAAAGTATAAAATACTTACTCGAATCAATGAATTGCCCTCAAATTTTACTATCCGATTATACAAAACAAAGAATTTTTCCGTTCCAAAATGTTGATCAAGGAAGGCTTTATGATCTTGAATAATTGATTGTTTTTTCAAAGAGAATTCAATATGCAAATGTATAATTTTATCACCGTATTGAATTGTAGGAATTTCCATAAGTACTCTTTTATTACCATTCCAAGATATGAGTACTCTGTTAACCTTTAATAAAAAATAGAAAAATATCAAGTGTACATGTATTAATTAATACTTAATAATTAGAAAAGAAAATTACTTACAATTTTAATTTTATTGGTTTCAAATGTGAAGTATTTTCCCTCCAAGTAAAATATACCATCCGGTCCATGAGCAATAAAATGTTTTGCTAGCACACATCTTATTAGTTCAAAACATGGTAGTGAAATCCACCAATTCATTCCTCTATACTTTTTTGAAATGTGATGAAAGTAATATTGAGGAAAACATCCATGTCTTGGCATCCAAATGTTGTATTTTTTCAGAGGAAGACTTAATCTTTCGGCAATAGACAAAAAACTATGAAAATTCCTTGAACTAAGTAAGGAAAACTGTATTCCCTCCATTTTTACAGTAGTTGCATTAACACTGTTTTGAATATATGCGGCTGGTACGTTGCTAATTCTTATGCTTTCCTCTAAATCCTTTACACTTTTGAATACATTTATTTTTCTATTGTCGGACACATTTTTATTTTCTTCTTCCTCGTCAGTTAAATCTTCAACTTCCTCTTCCTTGTCAACATCATCATCTTCTAAATTCTTTTCTTCTTCCTCGTCAGTTGAATCTTCAACTTCTTCTTCCTCGTCAACATCGTCATCTTCTAAATTTTTTTCTTCTTCCTTGTTAATGGAATCTTCAACTTCTTCTTTCTTGTCAACATTATCGTCATCTAAATTTATAATAACATTGTCTTTTGAGTCTTTAAAAAACACAATTTGAACATCACTAGTTTCTTCCAATTTAAACTTTTTGTCCAGCACATCACTATTATCATCTAACTTTCTTTTAATACGCTTAGAAGGTATTACGTTTCTAAGTGTACACTCTTCATCTAGTTCCATATCACACACTTCAAAAACATCAAAAACACTAGAATTGTTAACAATATCCACATCAGAAAGTTCATTTAAAATTTCTAAATAACTTAAATCCGTTAATTCTTTATCTAAAAACTTGTTTAAATCAAAATCACAACCGAAAAGAGACATTTTTCTTTAAGTCACGAACGCGTGAAAGAATAGTCAATTACAGAAAACAGACAATACGAAACTGAAATTTAGATACAGAAAGAAGAACCGTGTCCTACTCAAACATCCCTACCAAATTTTGCTTTGAAACTCGGGAAACCAACTGAAAACTATGATACTTATGTGGGTTGTACCTTAAGGTGATAACGACGATGAAAACAAACAAGGGATGAGATATTTGAAGCAGGTTTACTGCAATTTGCAAAAAAAAATGTTTGGATTCCGACGAAACTATAATAGCTAGAAAAATTCTGAAAACAATTCTGGATTCAGCGTAAAAAACTACATTAAAAAACAAAAAGAAAATGTAAAATCGAACAAGTATTAACGAAGTTATGGTCATTTTTGTAATGTTTATGATTGTAACTTTCTAAATTTTGTTCTCGCTTAAAAATTTTTTTTGTAACCTACTAAAAAAAAGGTTATCAATTTTTTTTCCCCCTCAATTTTGAAAATAATTTTAAAAATGCTAAGGACTAGTTCCCCGAGCATAGGAATGTATTCTGTGTCGACAATATTAAGCATTTACTATAAGTTAAATTGAACGATTCAAAGAATGGAAGTATAATAGATATGTATAATGTAATAAAAATTGAGCAAACTAAAATAATTATTGTGAACAACGTAAAAATTAAATGAAATTTTCTTTAAGAATGCAAAAAATGGACAGAATGCATGTATGAATAGTAATAACATCTCCTTTATAAAAATAAGTGTTTAAAAAGTTTGAGCATGTTTCGTTTCTCTCCCATGCTCAATCTAAGGGGGTAGGTGTTACGTCCGTAACTTCTGGTTAATTTACTAATTTCAATATAATGATTATGCATGTATTTTCTTATTGTATTCTATTTCTATTATATTATTAATGTATTTTATGTATTTTATATTATTGTATTCTGCATATTTTTAAAATATGGCAATGGTTATTATATATTTTAAAACAAAATACAAATTGTAACAAATATACAAGAAAAGAGTAATATTTTAGTTCATGTAAAAAGAATAATGATACCGCATCAAAAACATGACCTTTCCAACAAATTTTGACAAGCAAGTGAAGATAATATTAGAGAGAGAAGATTATGTAAACAAGCAAGAGGAAAATTACCTGTTCCCACCTCAGCCTGGCAGTTTTTCTACACAATTCCAAAATCTACGAGGGACGACAGTCGCCCGTTATCGCCACTTACATTAACAAATATTGACACGTGTATGTTTCCTAAAAAGTAAACGGTGAGGAAGCGGGAGGAAAAATCATCAGTCGCCCAGAGCAGTTTTCTATACAATTCCCAAATCGGCGAGGATCGCCGTTCCCAATTCGCCCGTTACTCCTACTTAAACCAATATCAACACGTGCCTGATTTCTAAGCATTACACTTATGAGGAACGTTTTATATAAAAAGGGAGATAATTTCTGGTTAGAGTAGAGAATAATTTTTTGGATATCAATTAGTCCAGATCTACCTGCGAACAAGTGAACATCATCCCAGTATTATTATTTGAAAGTGAACTCCAAGTATTAATCTTCATAGTACAACGTTAGAAGTGAACTATTTCCCCAAGTATTAATTTTGAAATCAATCTCAAATCAACATCTAAGTATTACTTTTGAATATTATTTAAAAGTGATTTACAAGTATTAATTTTGAACATTATTTAATAGTGAACCTCGATTATTAATTTTAAACGTGCAACGATAAAGTGAACTATTTCCCCAAATATTAATTTTTAAAATCAATATGCGTCTGTTATAAAATTACAAATTTTAACAATTTCCAAAACATAATCTTGGAAATAAATTCGAGTGTGTACAAAAGTCTAATATTGAAACAACGCATACCAAATTTCGAACCAACGAAATTTGCTCAAGAGGCGAAAACCGTCTGGACAAGCAGATATTTTTACGGACTGCAATACACTATTTCATTCGTGTAAACAACAGCAATCATTAAGGATCACAGTTGAGCGGCCCTTTAACGTTTAGTGCTCAAAACAATTTCAAGATCGGATTACAAGATTTTTTTTTTTTATTTTATTTATTGGTTTATACACCTGTCTTCAGCCTTACATACTTGGCTATACAAGTGTTTCTTACAATTTTTTGCTTTCACAAATTTTTCTTATATACAATTCTTAATACTAATTTTGCGCCTACAGAACGTCTTTCGAAATTAGGAGTACTCGCATTAGCCTTGACTACCCGTCTAATGGGTTTTCTCGCCAGAGGAGAGGGAAACTGTAGAAAACCTTCTCCTGAGTACAACCGGTTTATCGACAGTCGAGTTCTAATGGTTTGTACCGGACAATAATCGACAGTGCACATCATTATACCTCGACGTCAAACCTCCCGCTCAGATTATCTCACATGCCGGAAAAATCCAAGCCAAATGGGCGCGAACCAAGTACCCTTGGTCCTACAACGTCCGCCAAGCGAGGCATTTATCCGACCGAGCTAATCTGTCGGTGCGGATTACAAGATTATCATCACACAACAAGTAATCGTTATTCTTGAAGTAAAATTCACAATTTTGTACTCATTGTATTTTAGTCAACTCTTTTCTTTCTTGTTGGTTTTTAAATAAATTATTCTCTCACAACATTTAGTAGGCTCATTGACTTATCCTCATCCCAAATTAGATTCATTTATGAAACTAATTTAAAACGAGGAACGTTAGGTATATTTAAAAAGGTTTCTTGTTTTGACGTAACAAAATTTACTCGAGTTATCGTCGAGACAAAAATTTCTACAGACAGACAGTCTGACAAACAGAAACTTCTCTAAAAACCATTTTTTGGAATCAGGGGGTCATGAAACGTAAAGATTTATGAAAATTAAAAATTTTTTAAAATCGCACAAATCCAAGACTTTCTCATTTTTGATGAGAATGTAAAAAATCAATTTCACGGAAATAATTAAAAAAGAGCAAAATTTTTAGATATTTTGAGTTCAATTTTGTTCATAATTTCTTATATTTACCTAAATTTGTTATCTAAAAAAACAGAAAGTTTTGATATATTTTTAATGTTTCTTCATGTTTCGGCTAATGCTTCATTCACTATGAATCTCAATTTTTTGCATTTTTTTGACAAAAAAATTCATAACTTTCTTGTTTTTTGTTGTACAAAAAACTGACATATGGAAAAGTTGTTTGTTTTTGTACAAAATTTAAGAAAAAAAATTGAAAAATTTATTTTTAAATTGTCAAAAAAACCAAAATTTTGAAAATTAAAAAATTTTTCAAAAATTCATAATTTTTTTGTTTTTTGTTGTACAAAAAAGTTACATAAGAAAAAAATGTTTGTTTGTGTGCCAAATTTTGGAAAGAAAATTAAAAATTTTTTTTTTTTGAAATTTTGCTCTTTTTTGAATTTTTCCGTAAAATTTGCTTTTTACATTCTCATCAAAAATGAGAAAGTCTTGGTTTTGTGCGATTTTGAGCATTGTCTAATTTTGCTAAATTTTTAAGTTTCATGACCCCCTGATTCCAAAAAAATGGTTATTTAGCATAGTGTCTGTCCGTCTGTCGTCTGTCTGTAGAAAAATTTGGCTCGACGGTACCTCGAATGAATATTAATGAATCGACTTGAAATTTGGCACACTTTCTAAGTCCGTAAAAAAAAGCCTAAGTTCGTTGGGCAGCCAATTTTGCCAAAAGACAACAAAAATACAAAATTTTGTTTTTTTGACATTTTTAAGAAAAATATTTTTTTTTATTTTTTTCCTTAAATTTTTAGTAAAAACAAACAAATTTTTCTTTCGACACTTTTTTGTACAACAAAAAACAAAAAAGTTATTTTTAAAAAAGTGTAAAAAATTGAGATTTATAGTGAGTGAAGCATTAGCAGAAACATGAAGAAACGTTACAAACATAGGAAAACCTTCCGTTTTTTCTTTTAGATGCCAAAGTTAGGTAAATATACAAAACTGGGAACAAAAAGGAACTCAAAATATGCAAAAATTTTACTCTTTCTAAATTTTTCCGTAAAATTTGCTTTTTACATTCTCATCAAAAATGAGAAAGTCTTGGTTTTTGTGCGATTTTGAGCATTGTCTAAGCTTGCTAAATCTTTACGTTTGATGACCTCCTGATTCCAAAAAAATGGTTTTCAGTAAAGTGTCTGTACGTCTGTCTGTCTGTCGTCTGTCTGTAGAAAATTTTGTCTCGACGATAACTTGAATGAATTTCAATGAATCGACTTGAAATTTGGCACACTTTCTAAGTCCGTAAAAATAAAGCTAAAGTTCGTTGTGCAGCCAATTTCGTCAAAAAACAACAAAAATTTAAAATTTTGAAATTTTCAAAATTTTATTTTTTTGGCATTTAAAAAAAAAATTTTTTTATTTTTTTCCTTAAATTTTAAGTAAAAACAAACAACTTGCCCTTTCGACACTTTTTTGTACAACAAAAAACAAAAAAGTTATTTTCAAAAAAGTGCAAAAATTTGAGATTTATAGTGAGTGAAGCATTTGCCGAAACATAAAGAAACATTAGAAACGTATAAAAACCTTCCATTTTTTCTTTTAGATGCCAAAGTTAGGTAAATATACAAACCTAGGAACAAAAAGGAACTCAAAATATGCAAAAATTTTGCTCTTTTTAAATTTTTCCGTAAAATTTGCTTTTTACATTCTCATCAAAAATGAGAAAGTCTTGGTTTTGTGCGATTTTGAGCATTGTCTAATTTTGCTTAATCTTTATGTTTGATAACCTTCTGATTCCAAAAAAATGGTTTTTAGAAAAGTGTCTGTCCGTCTCTCTGTCTGTCTGTCGTCTGTCTGTAGAAAAATTTGTCTGGACGATAACTCGAATGAATTTCAATGAATCGACTTGAAATTTGGCACACTTTCTAAGTCCGTAAAAATAAAGCCTAAGTTCGTTGGGCAGCCAATTTCGCCAAAAAACAACAAAAATACAAAATTTTGAAAATTTCAAAATTTTGTTTTTTTTACATTTAAAAAAAAAATTTTTTTTTTTCCTTCAATTTTGAGTAAAAACAAACAACTTTCCCTTTCGACACTTTTTTGTACAACAAAAAACAAAAAAGTTATTTTTAAAAAAGTGTAAAAAATTGAGATTTATAGTGAGTGAAGCATTAGCCGAAACATGAAGAAACATTAGAAACATATAAAAACCTTCCATTTTTTCTTTTAGATGCCAAAGTTAGGTAAATATACAAACCTAGGAACAAAAAGGAACTCAAAATATGCAAAAATTTTGCTCTTTCTGAATTTTTCCGTAAAATTTGCTTTTTACATTCTCATCAAAAATGAGAAAGTCTTGGTTTTGTGCGATTTTGAGCATTGTCTAATTTTGCTTAATCTTTACGTTTGATGACCCCCTGATTCAAAAAAATGGTTTTCAGAAAAGTGTCTGTACGTCTGTCTGTCTGTCGTCTGTCTGTAGAAAATTTTGTCTCGACGGTACCTCGAATGAATTTTAATGAATCGACTTGAAATTTGGCACACTTTCTAAGTCCGTAAGAAAAAAACATTAGTTCGTTGGGCAGCAAATTTCGCCAAAAACAACAAAAATACAAAATTTTGTTTTTTTGACATTTTTAAGAAAAATATTTTTTTTTATTTTTTTCCTTAAATTTTGAGTAAAAACAAACAAATTTTTCTTTCGACACTTTTTTGTACAACAAAAAACAAAAAAGTTAATTTCAAAAAAGTGTAAAAAATTGAGATTTATAGTGAGTGAAGCATTAGCCGAAACATGAAGAAACGTTAAAACATAGAAAAAACCTTCCGTTTTTTCTTTTAGATGCCAAAGTTAGGTAAATATACAAAACTAGGAACAAAAAGGAACTCAAAATATGCAAAAATTTTGCTCTTTCTGAATTTTTCCGTAAAATTTGCTCTTTACATTCTCATCAAAAATGAGAAAGTCTTGGTTTTGTGCGATTTTGAGCATTGTCTAATTTTGCTAAATTTTTAAGTTTCATGACCCCCTGATTCCAAAAAAATGGTTATTTAGCATAGTGTCTGTCCGTCTGTCGTCTGTCTGTAGAAAAATTTGGCTCGACGGTACCTCGAATGAATATTAATGAATCGACTTGAAATTTGGCACACTTTCTAAGTCCGTAAAAAAAAGCCTAAGTTCGTTGGGCAGCCAATTTTGCCAAAAGACAACAAAAATACAAAATTTTGTTTTTTTGACATTTTTAAGAAAAATATTTTTTTTTAATTTTTTTCCTTCAATTTTGAGTAAAAACAAACAAATTTTTCTTTCGACACTTTTTTGTACAACAAAAAACAAAAAAGTTATTTTTAAAAAAGTGTAAAAAATTGAGATTTATAGTGAGTGAAGCATTAGCAGAAACATGAAGAAACGTTACAAACATAGGAAAACCTTCCGTTTTTTCTTTTAGATGCCAAAGTTAGGTAAATATACAAAACTGGGAACAAAAAGGAACTCAAAATATGCAAAAATTTTGCTCTTTCTGAATTTTTCCGTAAAATTTGCTTTTTACATTCTCATCAAAAATGAGAAAGTCTTGGTTTTGTGCGATTTTGAGCATTGTCTAATTTTGCTAAATCTTTACGTTTTATGACCCCCTGATTCCAAAAAAATGGTTTTTTAGCAAAGTGTCTGTCCGTCTGTCTGTCTGTCTGTCGTCTGTCTGTAGAAAAATTTGTCTCGACGATACCTCGAATGAATTTTAATGAATCGACTTGAAATTTGGCACACTTTCTAAGTCCGTAAGAAAAAAACATTAGTTCGTTGGGCAGCCAATTTTGCCAAAAACAACAAAAATACAAAATTTTGTTTTTTTGACATTTTTAAGAAAAATATTTTTTTTTATTTTTTTCCTTAAATTTTGAGTAAAAACAAACAAATTTTTCTTTCGACACTTTTTTGTACAACAAAAAACAAAAAAGTTATTTTTAAAAAAGTGTAAAAAATTGAGATTTATAGTGAGTGAAGCATTAGCCGAAACGTGAAGAAACGTTAGAAACATATAAAAACCTTCCGTTTTTTCTTTTAGATGCCAAAGTTAGGTAAATATACAAAACTAGGAACAAAAAGGAACTCAAAATATGCAAAAATTTTGCTCTTTCTGAATTTTTCCGTAAAATTTGCTTTTTACATTCTCATCAAAAATGAGAAAGTCTTGGTTTTGTGCGATTTTGAGCATTGTCTAATTTTGCTAAATCTTTACGTTTTATGACCCCCTGATTCCAAAAAAATGGTTTTTTAGCAAAGTGTCTGTCCGTCTGTCTGTCTGTCTGTCGTCTGTCTGTAGAAAAATTTGTCTCTACGATAACTCGAATGAATTTCAATGAATCGACTTGAAATTTGGCACACTTTCTAAGTCCGTAAGAATAAAGCCTAAGTTCGTTGGGCAGCCAATTTCGCCAAAAAACAACAAAAATACAAAATTTTGGTTTTTTGACATTTTTAAGAAAAATATTTTTTTTTAATTTTTTTCCTTAAATTTTTAGTAAAAACAAACAACTTGCCCTTTCGACACTTTTTTGTACAACAAAAAACAAAAAAGTTATTTTTAAAAAAGTGTAAAAAATTGAGATTTATAGTGAGTGAAGCATTAGCCGAAACGTGAAGAAACGTTAGAAACATATAAAAACCTTCCGTTTTTTCTTTTAGATGCCAAAGTTAGGTAAATATACAAAACTAGGAACAAAAAGAAACTCAAAATATGGAAAAATTTTGCTCTTTCTGAATTTTTCCGTAAAATTTGCTTTTTACATTCTCATCAAAAATGAGAAAGTCTTGGTTTTGTGCGATTTTGAGCATTGTCTAATTTTGCTAAATCTTTAAGTTTCATGACCCCCTGATTCCAAAAAAATGGTTTTTAGAAAAGTGTCTGTCCGTCTCTCTGTCTGTCTGTCGTCTGTCTGTAGAAAAATTTGTCTGGACGATATCTCGAATGAATTTCAATGAATCGACTTGAAATTTGGCACACTTTCTAAGTCCGTAAAAATAAAGCCTAAGTTCGTTGGGCAGCCAATTTCGCCAAAAAACAACAAAAATACAAAATTTTGGTTTTTTGACATTTATAATAAAAATATTTTTTATTATTTTTTTCCTTAAATTTTTAGTAAAATCAAACAAATTTTTCTTTCGACACTTTTTTGTACAACAAAAAACAAAAAAGTTATTTTTAAAAAAGTGTAAAAAATGGAGATTTATAGTGAGTGAAGCATTAGCCGAAACATGAAGAAACATTAGAAACATATAAAAACCTTCCATTTTTTCTTTTAGATGCCAAAGTTAGGTAAATATACAAACCTAGGAACAAAAAGGAACTCAAAATATGCAAAAATTTTGCTCTTTCTGAATTTTTCCGTAAAATTTGCTTTTTACATTCTCATCAAAAATGAGAAAGTCTTGGTTTTGTGCGATTTTGAGCATTGTCTAATTTTGCTAAATCTTTACGTTTTATGACCCCCTGATTCCAAAAAAATGGTTTTTTAGCAAAGTGTCTGTCCGTCTGTCTGTCTGTCTGTCGTCTGTCTGTAGAAAAATTTGTCTCTACGATAACTCGAATGAATTTCAATGAATCGACTTGAAATTTGGCACACTTTCTAAGTCCGTAAAAATAAAGCCTAAGTTCGTTGGGCAGCCAATTTCGCCAAAAAACAACAAAAATACAAAATTTTGAAAATTTCAAAATTTTTTTTTTTACATTTTTAAGAAAAATATTTTTTTTTAATTTTTTTCCTTAAATTTTTAGTAAAAACAAACAACTTTCCCTTTCGACACTTTTTTGTACAACAAAAAACAAAAAAGTTATTTTTAAAAAAGTGTAAAAAATTGAGATTTATAGTGAGTGAAGCATTAGCCGAAACATGAAGAAACGTTACAAACATAGGAAAACCTTCCGTTTTTTCTTTTAGATGCCAAAGTTAGGTAAATATACAAAACTGGGAACAAAAAGGAACTCAAAATATGCAAAAATTTTGCTCTTTCTGAATTTTTCCGTAAAATTTGCTTTTTACATTCTCATCAAAAATGAGAAAGTCTTGGTTTTGTGCGATTTTGAGCATTGTCTAAGCTTGCTAAATCTTTACGTTTGATGACCTCCTGATTCCAAAAAAATGGTTTTTATAAAAGTGTCTGTCCGTCTGTCTGTCGTCTGTCTGTAGAAAAATTTGTCTCTACGATAACTCGAATGAATTTCAATGAATCGACTTGAAATTTGGCACACTTTCTAAGTCCGTAAAAATAAAGCCTAAGTTCGTTGGGCAGCCAATTTCGCCAAAAAACAACAAAAATACAAAATTTTGTTTTTTTGACATTTTTCAAAAAATTTTTTTTTTATTTTTTTCCTTAAATTTTGAGTTAAAACAAACAACTTTTCCTTTCGACACTTTTTTGTACAACAAAAAACAAAAAAGTTATTTTCAAAAAAGTGCAAAAAATTGAAATTTATAGTGAGTGAAGCATTAGCCGAAACGTGAAGAAACGTTAGAAACATATAAAAACCTTCCGTTTTTTCTTTTAGATGCCAAAGTTAGGTAAATATACAAACCTAGGAACAAAAAGGAACTCAAAATATGCAAAAATTTTGCTCTTTCTGAATTTTTCCGTAAAATTTGCTTTTTACATTCTCATCAAAAATGAGAAAGTCTTGGTTTTGTGCGATTTTGAGCATTGTCTAAGCTTGCTAAATCTTTAAGTTTCATGACCCCCTGATTCCAAAAAAATGGTTATTTAGCATAGTATCTGTCCGTCTGTCTGTCTGTCGTCTGTCTGTAGAAAAATTTGGCTCGACGGTACCTCGAATGAATTTTAATGAATCGACTTGAAATTTGGCACACTTTCTAAGTCCGTAAAAAAAAGCCTAAGTTCGTTGGGCAGCCAATTTTGCCAAAAAACAACAAAAATACAAAATTTTGGTTTTTTGACATTTTTAAGAAAAATATTTTTTTTTATTTTTTTCCTTAAATTTTGAGTAAAAACAAACAACTTGCCCTTTCGACACTTTTTTGTACAACAAAAAACAAAAAAGTTATTTTTAAAAAAGTGTAAAAAATTGAGATTTATAGTGAGTGAAGCATTAGCCGAAACATGAAGAAACGTTACAAACATAGGAAAACCTACCGTTTTTTCTTTTAGATGCCAAAGTTAGGTAAATATACAAAACTAGGAACAAAAAGGAACTCAAAATATGCAAAAATTTTGCTCTTTCTGAATTTTTCCGTAAAATTTGCTTTTTACATTCTCATCAAAAATGTGAAAGTCTTGGTTTTGTGCGATTTTGAGCATTGTCTAAGCTTGCTAAATCTTTACGTTTGATGACCTCCTGATTCCAAAAAAATGGTTTTCAGAAAAGTGTCTGTACGTCTGTCTGTCTGTCGTCTGTCTGTAGAAAATTTTGTCTCGACGATACCTCGAATGAATTTTAATGAATCGACTTGAAATTTGGCACACTTTCTAAGTCCGTAAAAAAAAAGCCTAAGTTCGTTGGGCAGCCAATTTTGCCAAAAAACAACAAAAATACAAAATTTTGTTTTTTTGACATTTTTAAGAAAAATATTTTTTTTTTATTTTTTTCCTTAAATTTTGAGTAAAAACAAACAAATTTTTCTTTCGACACTTTTTTGTACAACAAAAAACAAAAAAGTTATTTTCTAAAAAGTGCAAAAAATTGAAATTTATAGTGAGTGAAGCATTAGCCGAAACGTGAAGAAACGTTAGAAACATATAAAAACCTTCCGTTTTTTCTTTTAGATGCCAAAGTTAGGTAAATATACAAAACTAGGAAAAAAAGGAACTCAAAATATGCAAAAATTTTGCTCTTTCTGAATTTTTCCGTAAAATTTGCTTTTTACATTCTCATAAAAAATGAGAAAGTCTTGGTTTTGTGCGATTTTGAGCATTGTCTAATTTTGCTTAATCTTTACGTTTGATGACCCCCTGATTCCAAAAAAATGGTTTTTTAGCAAAGTGTCTGTACGTCTGTCTGTCGTCTGTCTGTAGAAAAATTTGGCTCGACGATACCTCGAATGAATTGTAATGAATCGACTTGAAATTAAGCACACTTTTTAAGTCCGTAAAAAAAAGCCTAAGTTCGTTGGGCAGCCAATTTCGCCAAAAAACAACAAAAATACAAAATTTTGTTTTTTTGACATTTTTAAGAAAAATATTTTTTTTTATTTTTTTCCTTAAATTTTTAGTAAAAACAAACAAATTTTTCTTTTGACACTTTTTTGTACAACAAAAAACAACAAAGTTATTTTCTAAAAAGTGCAAAAAATTGAAATTTATAGTGAGTGAAGCATTAGCCGAAACGTGAAGAAACGTTAGAAACATATAAAAACCTTCCGTTTTTTCTTTTAGATGCCAAAGTTAGGTAAATATACAAAACTAGGAACAAAAAGAAACTCAAAATATGCAAAAATTTTACTCTTTCTGAATTTTTCCGTAAAATTTGCTTTTTACCTTCTCATTAAAAATGAGAAAGTCTTGGTTTTGTGCGATTTTGAGCATTGTTTAATTTTGCTAAATCTTTACGTTTTATGACCCCCTGATTCCAAAAAAATGGTTTTTTAGCAAAGTGTCTGTCCGTCTGTCTGTCTGTCGTCTGTCTGTAGAAAAATTTGTCTCTACGATAACTCGAATGAATTTCAATGAATGGACTTGAAATTTGGCACACTTTCTAAGTCCGTAAAAATAAAGCCTAAGTTCGTTGGGCAGCCAATTTCGCCAAAAAACAACAAAAATACAAAATTTTGTTTTTTTGACATTTTTAAGAAAAATATTTTTTTTTATTTTTTTCCTTAAATTTTGAGTTAAAACAAACAACTTTTCCTTTCGACACTTTTTTGTACAACAAAAAACAACAAAGTTATTTTCTAAAAAGTGCAAAAAATTGAAATTTATAGTGAGTGAAGCATTAGCCGAAACGTGAAGAAACGTTAGAAACATATAAAAACCTTCCGTTTTTTCTTTTAGATGCCAAAGTTAGGTAAATATACAAAACTGGGAACAAAAAGGAACTCAAAATATGCAAAAATTTTACTCTTTCTGAATTTTTCCGTAAAATTTGCTTTTTACCTTCTCATCAAAAATGAGAAAGTCTTGGTTTTGTGCGATTTTGAGCATTGTCTAATTTTGCTAAATCTTTACGTTTTATGACCCCCTGATTCCAAAAAAATGGTTTTTTAGCAAAGTGTCTGTCCGTCTGTCTGTCTGTCTGTCGTCTGTCTGTAGAAAATTTTGTCTCGACGATAACTCGAATGAATTTCAATGAATCGACTTGAAATTTGGCATACTTTCTAAGTCTGTAAAAATAAAGCCTAAGTTTGTTGGGCAGCCAATTTCGGCAAAAAACAACAAAAATACAAAATTTTGAAAATTTCAAAATTTTGTTTTTTTTACATTTAAAAAAAATTTTTTTTTTTTCCTTCAATTTTGAGTAAAAACAAACAACTTTCCCTTTCGACACTTTTTTGTACAACAAAAAACAAAAAAGTTATTTTTAAAAAAGTGTAAAAAATTGAGATTTATAGTGAGTGAAGCATTAGCCGAAACATGAAGAAACGTTAGAAACATAGGAAAACCTTCCGTTTTTTCTTTTAGATGCCAAAGTTAGGTAAATATACAAACCTAGGAACAAAAAGGAACTCAAAATATGCAAAAATTTTGCTCCTTCTGAATTTTTCCGTAAAATTTGCTTTTTACATTCTCATCAAAAATGAGAAAGTCTTGGTTTTGTGCGATTTTGAGCATTGTCTAATTTTGCTAAATCTTTAAGTTTCATGACCCCCTGATTCCAAAAAAATGGTTATTTAGCATAGTGTCTGTCCGTCTGTCTGTCTGTCTGTCGTCTGTCTGTAGAAAATTTTGTCTCGACGATAACTCGAATGAATATTAATGAATCGACTTGAAATTTGGCACACTTTCTAAGTCCGTAAAAAATAGCCTAAGTTCGTTGGGCAGCCAATTTTGCCAAAAGACAACAAAAATACAAAATTTTGTTTTTTTGACATTTTTAAGAAAAATATTTTTTTTTATTTTTTTCCTTAAATTTTTAGTAAAAACAAACAAATTTTTCTTTCGACACTTTTTTGTACAACAAAAAACAAAAAAGTTATTCTCAAAAAAGTGCAAAAAATTGAGATTTATAGTGAGTGAAGCATTAGCCGAAACATGAAGAAACCTTAGAAACATATAAAAACCTTCTGTTTTTTCTTATAGATGCCAAAGTTACGTAAATATACGAAACTAGGAACAAAAAGGAACTCAAAATATCCAAAAATTTTGCTCTTTCTGAATTTTTCCGTAAAATTTGCTTTTTACCTTCTCATTAAAAATGAGAAAGTCTTGGTTTTGTGCGATTTTGAGCATTGTTTAATTTTGCTAAATCTTTACGTTTTATGACCCCCTGATTCCAAAAAAATGGTTTTTTAGCAAAGTGTCTGTCCGTCTGTCTGTCTGTCTGTCGTCTGTCTGTAGAAAAATTTGTCTCTACGATAGATCGAATGAATTTTAATGAATCGACTTGAAATTTAGCACACTTTCTAAGTCCGTAAAAATAAAGCCTAAGTTCGTTGAGCAGACAATTTCGCCAAAAAACAACAAAAATACAAAATTTTGAAATTTTCAAAAGTTTGTTTTTCTGACATTTTTCAAAAAAATATTTTTGACTTTTTCGAAAATTTGAAGGGGGTAGAGGGGGGCCAATTTAACTAATTTTGCTAACACCAGCTACTTTGTGAATTTTCTCTGAACGTACTTTTAATGGGAAAAATTTTTCAGAATATGTTTCGGAAAGGTTTTTTCGTCCTCTTTTCAATGGTGAGTTTTATTTTTTAATATTTTAAAAATTTATCCCAATTTTTGATAATTAATATTAAAATTTTAATTTCCCAAAAAATGGTCCGTTTTATTTAAAAATAAATTATTGCAAACGAAAGCTGAGGTTTTTTCCTATGCGCATGTTAATTTTCAGAATGCCCTTTTTTTTGTTTTTGAGTTATTAAATTTCAAAGAATAAATTGCTGCGCGCAGCGTTGCGGTGGCACTGAGACGCGTGGTAGCCAGCGTGATGCGAGGTGCCCGCGACGCTGCGCGCAGCAATTTATTCTTTGAAATTTAATAACTCAAAAACAAAAAAAAGGGCATTCTGAAAATTTACATGCGCATAGGAAAAAACCTCAGCTTTCGTTTGCAATAATTTATTTTTAAATAAGACGGACCCTTTTTCGGGAAATTAAAATTTTAATATTAATTATCAAAAATTGGGATAAATTTTTAAAATATTAAAAAATAAAACTCACCATTGAAAAGAGGACGAAAAAACCTTTCCGAAACATATTCTGAAAAATTTTTCCCATTAAAAGTACGTTCAGAAAAAATTCACAAAGTAGCCGGTGTTAGCAAAATTGGTTAAATTGGCCCCCCTCTACCCCCTTCAAATTTTCGAAAAAGTCAAAAATATTTTTTGGGGCACATTTCTACTTGATAGAACAACAAATTCCCCGAGTTTCAATTTTTTTCAAGAAGTTGAAATTTCAACTTAGGACAGTACACGTAAAATGCCTCATATAAATGTTAACTCTTTGAAGTCTATAATGATACAAGTTTTAATATAGAAATCAGACAACAATGTATTCTAAAAATATAGTAATTGCCAATTTTTTTAAACGGAATGTGAACAAAACCAAATGTGTTATAATTTTTTTTAAAGAAAATAAAAAAAAATTGCACATTTTTCTAGACAAAATAAAACAAGTTGAAAATGTTTGCATTTTTATAGTCAACATAAAAAAACTCGAAAATATCACAGTTTAATGAAGAAAATCGAATAATTAACATGTGGGCGCAAAATACTCTTCTGCTTGCTGAAAGGTAGGGGAAGCGGGCGCAAAATATTTTGCGCCCTCTTCACCTACCCCTGGGTGGTAATGAGTTACTTTGCGCCCGCTCTAAGTGCCCGAAATGACATACTTTCCGTGCAGGTAGGACAAAAAATATTTTTATTACTCTTTAACTTGATTTAAATGTATCCTTGTTGATATTAAGCAGAAAAATTTTGTTGAATTTTAAAATTTTGTTGAATTTTTGAAAATGGTATATCTCTGAGGAAAATTAATGAAATTTAATGAAATTTTCAGGGAATGCTTATTGATTAAAGACAATTTAAGTTTGTTGGACAGCCTATTTCAACAAAAAACAACAAAAATACAATATTTTGAAATGTTCAAAATTTTGTATTTTTTACAATTTTCAAAAAATTATTTTTTTAATTTTTTTTCCTTAAGATATGAGTAAAAATAAACAACTTTTACTTTTAACACTTTTTTGTACAACAAAAAACAATTATAATTTTTTTTTATAAGTTTTTGGGCCTTAGGGTGCAGTCCCATGCTGATCAGAAAACACAATGCAACGCAGAATTTTGTGAGTGCAAGAATGATAGTCAGATATTACTACCCTTTTTACTCTCACTAAATGCTGCTTGGCTTCTAAAAAATTTTCTAGTCATAAATTCTTCACAGTATTAAAGTAAATTCTTAGGCATAATAGAATCTTTAACCGGAACCGTAATCGTGAGCCTAAGGGTGGTTTCCGATGGCAGCATCTTGCTTTGCGTTTTGTAACTAGACAATAAGTGCAAATAGAGCAAACACATATCTGTATCTCTCTCACAGTCACGGCCTAGTTACAAAACGCAACGCAAATCGCTACCATGGGACTCCAGCCTAAGAATGAACATCCTGTATTAATTTTTAAACTAATGTTTAATCATTTTATTCTATTTACTAGGAATAACATTATTAAAAATCTTAACTTTTTAACTTAAGAATAAAAATATAACATATTTAACTTTAATTTGACAAGTTAAGAGTAACAAAGTAATAAAATCTGCAATTCTAAGCAGAATCGTCGTAGTCAAAATTCGGACATTGGTAACGATATTAAACGAGTTTATTTTTATTTCTTGACGAATGCATGAAAATAAATACATTGAAATGTGGTGTCCATCTTAGGGTTTCGAAAGTGTCCATCTTAGGGTAAATGACACCATTTTTTGAAACCCAGAAAAAAATTATATACAAACAAAATATTAATAAAATCATTTTAGAATATTATTATATGATAAGTAAATAATATTATAATGATAAATACCTATCTAAAATCAAAGATTTAAATAACTTTATCGACTTGAGAAAAATCGGAAATAAAACTTTTTTTGAGAAAAAATGCAGGTGATATGCGCAGTAGAAAAAAAACTGGTTTAATTTTTCAAATATGTATAAAAATCTTTGTCTATACAAACAACAAAAATAAAAAAATTGAGAAGACGCACTTTAAACAAAAATTTTATAGGAAATGTCCATCTTGGGGCCCTTTCCCCTACGTTATTTTTAAATTTTAATCAATTTTGAATATCCCACTAGAATAATGATTTATCGAAAGCAAAAATGAGGTGTGAACGATCAAATGTTTCTGCATGCATGCATCATGCAGATGCATTAAGGCCTATAAGCCACCTTCACTTTATAGGCCCAATTGTAATTTTTTAGAATGTTTCTCATAATATTTGCCTGAGGCAAATATTAAAATATTTCAGCCTGAGGCTGCTTCTACAACAGCTTTTTTCCATTGAAATCAGTGTGAAAACGTTGCGCGCGCAACTATTTTGCATGGTGCATTTTGCTCGTGTCGTTGAAAAAAACCTGTTGTAGAAAGCCCCTTAAGAAACCCTTAATTGAAACAAGTTCTTGTACAAGATATTGTACTCATACCATAGCGAAATATTATTTTGCGAGAAATCAATATATGTTATCTTAATTTCTTTAAATGACATTGCTAATAGGATTTTCCATATACAAGGAGAAGTAATAACAGGAACGCAAATAATATATAACAATTGCAAACTACACCGAGCCAAGCGAGCCATTTGCGCGCGAAGCGCGCAATTCGACCGGAGCGCGAAGCGCGACGATAAAAATTTGCGCGCCCGAGGCGCGCTGAAACTAGCGAGCGAAGCGAAAAATCTGTCCTCCGGGCGGACAGATTTTTTTTTTGACGAAATGGGTTGCCCAACGAACTCGAGCTTCATTTTTGATGGACTATAAAAATCCCCCAAATTGCAATTCGATTCATAAAAATTTACTCGAGTTATCGTCGAGACAAAAATTTCTACAGACAGACAGACTGACTGACAGACAGACACTTCTCTAAAAACCATTTGTTTGGAATCAGGGGGTCATGAAACGTAAAGATTTATGAAAATTAGAAATTTCTCAAAATCGCACAAATCCAAGACTTTCTCATTTTTGATGAGAATGTAATTAATGAAGTAACCATTCATTAACTACATAAGAATGATTTCTTCTATTTTTGACAATACATGCTCCCCATGTAAGGGCATATAAGATTTCTCACACTGAACCTGAACTGCCCAATTACTACAATTACTATAACTGCGAACGGCGTACGGACATCAAAGTCTCATTATATTAATTTCCGTGCTGGACCACGAAACTTTTAAAATTCATAAAACACTATTAAATGTTGTAAAGATTTACTTATGATTATATCGACAATGATATTTCACGATTGATTAAAAATAAGACCAAACTTGACGATCATTTTAAAATATCATGAAAAAAATTTTCCTTGTGAACATTTTTGTGATACTTGGTATAGGATCATAAAATATAACATATTTATTGTGTAAATAAGCTTTGAACTTATTAATTAACTTATTAATCATTTTTGTATTCGCATAGAAAACTACGTTAGGTCATAACATATACGTGATATATGCCAGATTAGACAAATCTCATTTCTGTCAAAAGTTCTGCGTGGGTGTCCACAACTGAACCATGCTCACAACCGAACCTCTTCCCCTATTTAATAAATTAGCAAAGGTAGAAAAAAGTCAGCATCATCTCCATCTCAAATTTTATTTACAAGTTTCTTCTTATAATTTCATGTTTTAATATGTAAATGTAATTTTTTTATTTTTCTTCTATTACAGAAACCTGCATTTTCCGAAAACTATTTTTCGAAATTATTTACTATTTTCTTAATTACCAAAGAACTCAGAAATAAAAGGGGAACTTGGTAGGAAACAAACATACAATGTTTCTATTGCCGGTATACTGTTCTGACCACTGAGTTACATGTACACCAAGATTCACTGACAGATACCTACTTTTTAATTGATGGTAATGTAGAAATTTCAAAGATTTTAAAAGCTTCTAAAGAAAAATTGATTCGAAGAGATTGAGAATTTCTTTTTCCACCTTTGGTAAATTCCTACCGATTGATAAAATAATTTATTTTTAATATTTATTAAAATTGTTTATAAACAATTAACTTTCTTAATATTTTAGGCCTCTCAAACATTTTTTTAAATCTTATCATAGTATAATTAAAATTATAATAAGAAATAAAAACCCGTTCAAAAAATGTATGAGCAAAAATTATTTAAAAAGTTGTAATGAAAAATATTATACTTATTACAAGTGTCTTTTTGTACCATCTTGTAGGAGAAAAAGACATTTTGCTATTTGGGAAAAATATTTTGTTATAAATTCTTTTGCTTTTCTATTTTTCTTTTATTTACATAACGAATAAATTTTTTTAAAAATCTTGTAGCAATTAAAATAAAATCTCCTGGAGAATTTTAGTTTGTTAAGTATATTAGTCTTAGTAAATTTTGCTTCTTTTCTTATTGACCTAAGCGCATGTCCGAAAACCACCCCCATTAATTTGGAATATGTTCCATGTGTCGCGTCAATTCCTTTGACCACAGTCAGTACAGCGTTTCTTGTGAATAGATCAACAATCGAATTGTGAGGAAAGAGTTGTGACGAAAAGAAGTTAAAAAAAGGTAAGAAGGAAAATAAATATTATTTTATGGTCTATATGTGACGCGACACGAGAAAAGGGACCTATCGCCTCAAAAGAGAATTTTACAGGGGGGGCGTTTAAAGTGACGCCATGAGCAGAAAACCCGTGTATTAACGCGGACACGTTCAACTTTCGGGATTTATATTAATTAAACTATGTCAGATTTTTAATTTCTGATTTTTTTACGTGAAAGAGCGACTCAAAATCTATGGAATACGACTAGAAACTCAAAAATGATTTTTTTATCGATAGGTCCCTTTTCTCGTGTCGCGTCACATATATACAATGTGTATTATATATACTATACATTATATATTAGAGCGAGTGAGTGTGTTTATGAGAGATAGACTACTGTATATTACGATATAGTACGTAATATTTATGTACCTTTAATGTTGTTATTATAATATTTTAATTATAATAATACTATATAATTTAATATTATTATTAATATAGTTTACAATAATGTTTAATTCGCATTGGCATGTAATATTATAGTAAATTTATAATTATTAGTATATTTTTTCAATTTTAGTAGAATAATTAAAAAATTTAATTTTTTATATCTTTATATGTATTCTTTATTGTAAATTAAAATGTTCAAGAAATCCATATTCCAGAAAAGTTTCTTTTTATCTCTCCATAATTGAATTTCTCAGAACTATAAAGTCTCCTTTTCAAAATAAACCTAATGTTTTGATGCTATAAAGTAAATATGACTAAGAGAGAGAGAGAAG
The DNA here is from genome assembly GCA_032873175.1 of Leptopilina drosophilae. NCBI lineage: Eukaryota > Metazoa > Arthropoda > Insecta > Hymenoptera > Figitidae > Leptopilina > Leptopilina drosophilae. The sequence goes on from CM065480.1 coordinate 28,322,204, forward strand.
CATTCTTGGTACACAAACTTTTTAATTATATAGGTCAGGCTTAGCCAAAGTGATCGGATAAATTAAAACAAATTTTTTTTCAATGAAATATCTTTTATTCTCATCTTTATGTGATAAAAATAATGTCATAAAAAATTTAAAGCAAAAAAATTTTTTTTGTTATAGTTATTAGTAATTAAAGTTTTTAACAATATTAAATGAAAATTTCTAGTAGCGGGCCATTTTTTTTCTCAATTGTTTCTTACTCAAAAATGTATGCAGAATACAATAGTATTTTTTAATTTTGTGTATAGCGTGAAGAAGACTGTTTTTTATTATAATATTATAAATAAATAATTTAAAAAACAAAAAATAAAAATTTTTTTTAACAAAATATATTTTTAAATTCTACGTTTCAAGACGAAAAAAACGCCTATTTGGTTTTTAAAATCGGTTAAAAAGAACTCAAGAAAAAAATATTTTCATTTAATATTGTTAAAAACTTTAATTGTTAATAACTATAACGAAAAATTTTTTTTTGCTTTAAATTTTTTATGACATTATTTTTATCACATAAAGATGAGAATAAAAGATAGTTCATTGAAAAAAAATTTTTTTAATTTATCCGATCCGTTTGGCTAAGCCTGACCCATATATATTTTATTTATTTACATTCGCTTTAATTTTATATTTTATTTTGTTACATGTCAGACATTTATTATGGACTTTTCATCAAATGATGCTATTGATTCCATAACATTGTAGGATAAAACAGTGTAAGTAATCATTATCACTCATCAGCATATTACTCTTCAAGTGATAATTAATTACAAAATTAAATGTTTAATCTTTTTTTTACAGTGAGTTAATTGTGTTTTTGTTGAAAAGGTGGTTCCTAGGAAACTGCATGGCAAAACAGAAATGCTTAGATTCTACATGAACAACAATGCGGGAAGAAGCGTTCAATGTGTTCTTCCACTCGTCGATGTCGTAAAGACATATCGTGAATTTGAACGAGTAAACGATGGCTAATTGGGAAGAGAAGATATTGTATAAAGAAGTTTAAAAAATAAGATTTATTATTCTCTGAGAATAATGTTATTGTGATATTATTATCTCAACTGTAAAAAATTCTTCAAATCGACTTTTCATTTAATTTCATTTTATAAAAATTAAGTTATTTTTTTATACATAAGTTGTATTTTTTGAGAAAAACGTTTTGGTTTCAAATTATTATTAATTATTTTGATAAATAATGGAAAAAATTTCATTTTTTGTCATTAAGTTTAATTACGCTACTAAGCTTTAATTATGTGACTTTTCAAAAATTTGAAAAATTTCGACGAATTGTAATATAAGTATATAAATTAAGCATTTATAAATTTACTAAAAAACATAAATTTTTGTAGAATAAAATAAAAAATTTGTAGTACAGAATGTACTTCTTTTTATTTTAATTTATATTAGCCTTGATTAATTCTGAAGTTTTAATTAAATAACTAGCACCAATTCGAGAGCGGCTAAATTGTTAATCACTTTTTAAAATAAAATTAGCAATGTCAAAAATAACAGAATGTAAAAATTTTTAATTCAAATGTTTTCATAAAAATAATATATGAATAATCGAAATTTCATAAAATCAAATTTTAAAGAAATTAATGATTTGAAAATTCTTAAATAATTTCAAATGAATTAAAATGATAGAACTCGGAGTGATCGATTTTTTTATGTTTTATAAGAACACTTTTAACAGTTATTTAATTTCAGAAATGTTTTAATTTGAAATTTCAAAAAATATTAATTTTTATAGAAAAATAATTATAATTAAATATTTGTTTAAAAAGGATTTTATTGATGTTTTTCAATAATTTTATAATTAAAGAAGTTAGTAAATAAATGTAACAAAACATTTTTTTGAGTAAAATTTTTTCCTTTATTTTCTAAAAATTTATAAATATTTTTCCATTTATTTTTAAAAAACTTTGAATTTTATTAAAACAATTGTAATTAAGAAATAGAAATAATGTATATTATTTCCTTATGGAAAATGAGAATTTTCTACAAAAATATTAAGAAACGAAAATACGTAATGTTTTTTCCTAAAAGAAAAGAATGAGTTTGTGAACAATATTTTTATAGAAAAATAAAAATTATGCATAAAATAAGCATATTTCATATTTGTTAATCATAATTTTTTCACAATTAAGAATTTTTGAATTTTTGTTATAAATAAAAATGAGAAAAATTTGAATAATTTAAGCATTTCAAGCTTGCGACAATTTTCTTCAAGCTTATTATAAGCTTGGTCCAAGATTGACAAAAAATTAGTACAATTTAGACATACAAAATTTAAAACAAAATTTAATAATTTAAAGACAATTTAGGTATACAAAATTTAATCCTTTAGAAATAAAATGCTTTTAATAACTATGTGTTTATCTTTAGAATAATATTAGGAACTTTTCGGTGTAAAAACATTTCGATTTTTAATAGCAGAAAGAAAGGGGGCGTGCGTAGCGCGCAAAATTAGTGACTAGTATTCTTAAAAGTGAACAAAAGTTTATCCCCAAGTATTATTTTTAAAAGTGTTACTTTTAAAAGCAAAGTTTAAAATTATTTTCAAATTATTGTTTTGGAACGTATTACGGTCAAAAAAGAATTATTTCCCCTAAAGTGTTTTTTACTATTTTCAAAAATATTAATTTGAAAATAAATTTAAGTACCTATCTTATATGGAAACATCACATTCCAACTTTTGAAGCATCGAAATTTGCTAAGGAGGCGACATCCGTCTAGAAGACAGTAAATATTACCAAAACACAATACACTATCTCATTAGTGTAAACAAGAGGACTAATAGCTGAACATTGAGGACAACTCGTCGCTTGGGGGCAGCAGCATGCCGACTCAGCTAAACGGTGAAAAAGATGCCGTTTCAAAAAGAAAAGTGAAAAACATGCCATTTCGCGAAAGCGCTGAGAAACATACCTTTTTCAAACGAACGGTGAAGAACATGCCTTTTGAACCGTTAATATTAAATATAATATTAAATAAATAAAAAATTAATATTAATAATTATAAACTAATCAATTGATTAAATTAATTAATTAATCATTAATTGTTTATAATAAGTATAATATTATTAATTATTTATAATTAATATAATATTATTAATATAATATGAATATTAAATATTAACGGTTGAAAAGGCATGTTCTTCACTGTTCGTTTGAAGAAGGTATGTTTCTCAGCGCTTTCGCGAAATGGCATGTTTTTCACTTTTCTTTTTGAAACGGCATCTTTTTTACCGTTTAGCTGAGTCGGCATGTTGCTGCTCCCAAGCGACGAACTGTTTGAGGCCCTTTTGCTACTAGCCCTTAACACCATTTAAGATTGGATTACCAGACAATATCACTACATCACTCAACACCAGTAATCGTTATTCCTCAAAGTAAGGTTTATAATTTAAAATTATAGGGGAGACCGGGGCTAAATCAATTCTTCTTTTATTTATTTGCAGATACTTCTATACAGAGAATATAATATAAACTGTAAAATCGGTGATTAATATAATATAAAATGAATTACAGTTTTCAAACTTGTCTGTTTGTAGCAACTCGCTTGCGAATTCGAGTTTTAATATAAATTATTTATTTATTTATAAAATGGTTCTATGCAAAGAATATAATATAAAATAATTAATTAGTATAAAATAAATTAAAGTATTCAAAGATTTGGTTGTTTTTTACGACGATGTCCGATTCAGCCCCACACCGTCATCTTATAATTAACCTGCAATATGTTTTTTCTTCTTAACGTTATCCATTAAACTTTTTTTCTACTAAACTCAGTACACCTTGAGCTAAAAGAAAAATTGCAGTATGATATTTGCACTTTAACTTTAATGATAAAAACCCAAAAAAATTAAAAAATTTTTTTTACTTTTACCTCAAAAAATGATATTTTCATATATTAACGGCAACTATTATTACAAGAAAAATGACAAGTCCCTAAAACCTCATGCAGCATATGCACCACGAAATTGCGCCTTCATAGGTTATTTACATGATTTGAAATTCTTCACGGTTTCGGAAATATTTGACTTGTCCGGTTTAGCCCCGTGCCCGGTTGAGCCCCGGTCTCCCCTACTCATTGTATTTTTGTCAATACTTTTCTTTCTTGTTGGTTTTTAAATAAATTATTCCCTCACAACATTTAGTAGGCTTATTGACTTATCCTCATCCCAAATTATATTTTTTATTAAAACTAATTTAAAATGAGGAACGTTAGGTATGTTTTCAAAAAGTTTTTTTTGTTTTGACGTAACACTTTCTTAAAATATTCTATTCGCAATTCTTTAAAACATTAAATGTATCTCTGGAAACAAAATGTTCCATAGAGCCATTTTGGGATACAAAAGCAGCAAAAAAATAATAAATGAAGTGTGTAAAAAATTTGACATTTTTACGAGGCTTGAAAGAGAAAGTCGAAATAAATCAAGAAGAAACTTTTGCTGAACAAACCACACACATTCATGAACTCAGACACTTTTTTTGCAAACTCAATAATTCATGAAACACATTCAAAAGTTCTGATAAATTTCTTGAAAGATATTTTTAACTTGTAAGGGAAAAAACAAATACCGAATTTTTTAAAAAGTAATTTAAAAAAAAATTCTTTACTTAATATACTTGTTATGTAGTTTTTCATGATAAAATATCTGAAATAAGAGAGTAAAAGTGTGTTTTTTGAGAGAAAAGCGGAAGTGTATATTCTAAGATAAAAGCATGAATATTAAGGAGGGGTTGATAGTCGATGAATTATTTCCGAAAGCTACATAAGTGTTTCACACCGTGCCTTTTTCTCTATATCATGGTTTAAAGGTGGGGGGATTGCGTCGCACTTGGAAAAGTTTTTCTCTCTCTCTCTCTCTGTCTGCCTCTCTCGCTTACTCTTTGTGCTTCTCTCTTTCAGTTTAGACCAAGTGAAAGTTCCACTAACAAACTTTCAGCTCAAGAAATCGCATTGGCGAGCAAGAAGAAATTTTCGAGTTAAGATTTTTCAACACCAGACACAAAGAATGAAACTCCCCGCAGGGAAATTTTCACATCTCACTCTCATCTTAACTTAGCTTTTCCGAAACTTTTTCATCCTACAGAATTCATAAAAAATTAGATTCTCTTCCTTTCCCCTGCGTCTTAAAGACGCTTCCAAACAATTTAGACTGATATTTGTATTCTTTTGGAAAATAACAAAGTTTATTTTATTATATAACCATCAATATTCACTGTCACATACAATATTTCAGAAAATCTAATTTAACAAACAAGTGGATTGACTTTTATTATTCAGGGGAAAAATTGCCTTTGAGTTAAAATAAGTTTTCTTGATGTTTAGTTATATTATCCCCAGAAGCACATTACATTACAGCAATATAAGAAACATTGCCTCAACATTACCAAATATTGCCTCAATGTTGTCAGTGTTACTGGAACATTTTGTGCTACTGGGGATGTATCAAAATTGACAAAATTTTATTAGAACAAATATATAACAATTCTATAATAAAAACGATTTATCATAAATAATACCCAAGCAGAAATTTAATAGTTGCATAGAACAAATAAATGTTTATGAGTATGAATAAAAATATGAATAATTAATAGAATATCTTTTTTTGCAATAAGTTTTTAAAAAATATTTTTCTTATTTTCTTTAATAATTTAAACAGACTATCTTATTTATTTAAATTAATGACTAAATTATTATTATCATTGTTAATAATTATTTGAACTTATACTTTATGTAACAATACTCAGAATTATACACAGAACACTTAAAACTAAGAATGAAAAATTTCGCACGCAGAGGGGATCGAAACCTAGACCTAGAGGACACAAGTCGAATACGCATACCGCACAGTGGGCCAGGATCGTCGATTTTTGGCCAAAAATCATTATTTTAAAAAATAAAAGATATTTACGAATAAAAAGTATGCTACCTACAGTTTTTGGGGTCGCTGATTACGAATCTGAAGTCAGATTTCAAAAATTCAAAATGGCGGATCCAATGTTGCGGACATAAATTTTTTTATATGAATCAATTTTAATGAAGCATAAGTATCTAAAGGTTTTTTGGGTCGCTGATTACGAATCTAAAGTCAGATTTCAAAAATTCAAAATGTCGGATCCAATATGGCGGACATAAAATTTTAAAATCAATAAATTTGAATTAAACATAGGTATCTATGGGTTTTTTGGGTCGCTGATTACGAATCTGATGTCAGATTTCAAAAATTCAAAATAGCGGATCCAATATGGCGGACATAAAATTTTAAAATCAATAAATTTGAATTAAACATAGGTATCTATGGGTTTTTTGGGTCGCTGATTACGAATCTGATGTAAGAATTCAAGTGGATTTTAGATTGGATGAGATTCGCCTACAATTTGTTGCTTGGGAGTTTTTAAGTTTGGTGATTACAAAACTAGTGTGTATAAAATTCAGAAAATAAAAAAGATTTTCCTGTTATTAGCCTACAAAAATAAAACGTACTGTAGTTTCCAGAATCTACCACGAGGAGGTTACAGGTAAAGATCCCATTTTGTATTTTTTTTAGATTTTTAAAATTTTAAAAAACTTTTTTGGTTTTTTTATTTTTTAATGTTTTTTTTAAATTTTTTACTCTTTTTAGGGTTCCGTACCCCGGTAGGAACCCTATTGGAACGGTTACAAAAATGACCATGTACCCCCCCCCTCTAGAACTCACAGTTTTTCATCTAGAGAGCTAAAAATTGGTACACTTATGTATTTTCACGCGTAGATTACAGGAAAAATATAGCGAACGTGATTGGGATTGATCTTCATAGAGTTTTTGACGAAAAACATCAAATTTTGTCCATTTGTCGCAAAAAAGGCATGTACCCCCCTAGCACTCACAGTTTTTTACCTAGAAAGTTGAAAATTGGTATGAATATGTATTTTCAAAAATGGATTAAAGGAAAAATATAGCAAACACATTTAGTATTAATCTTCATTCTGTTTTTATCTAAAAAGTCAAAAATTTCGAAAAAAAATCCATGTACCCCGCCCCCTGGCGCCTACATTTTTTTACCTGGAGAGCTGAAAATTGGCATACTTATTCGTTTTTACGCATAGATTACAGGAAAAATATAGCGGAAGTAATTAGAATTTATTTTCATTGTGTTTTCATCGAAAAATTAAAATCTTTTTTTGTAAAGTCGAAAATACTTTAACCCTTGCTGGTTCTCTCAATTCTTAATCTAGTGGACTGGCGTTATACATTTTCATTTGTTTTTTCGTGCAGATTTCAACAAACGTACAGACAAAATTATTGGAATTCATCTTCATATTTTTTTTGCAAAAAAATAAAAAAAATTTTCGTTTTAAAAAAAAATGTGTACCCTCCCCTGGGTTTTCACAATTCTTGGCCAATTGGACTGCAGTTTTGCTTATTTTATGTGTTTTCGTGTGTAGATTTCAGGAAAAATATAGCGAACATGATTGGATTTGATCTTCATATTTTTTTCAGCGAAAAACTCAAAGTTTTTAAAAATTTCGTCAAAAAAGCGTGTTTTTCACTCTAACGCCCACAGTTTTTTACCTAGAGAGCTTAAAAATTGAAACACTTTTGTATTTTCACGTATAGATTACAGGGAAAATATAGTGAAAATTATTAGAATCGATCTTCCTTACGTTTTAAGCGAAAACCTAAATTTTTTCCAATTTTAGGGTTCCGTACACCGTAGGTGTACTGACGGAACCCTTATGAAATCACACGTGTGTCCGTCCCAGCCACGCAAAATGGGCTGTCCCCCCCCTTAACTTCTACAAATCTCAACCTTGTGAGCTGAAATTCGGTAGGGATCTTCAGTTTTAAGTGCAGATTACAGAAAAAATTTAGCGAACCCGATTGGCCTACATATTTGCGAAAAAGAAGGGAAAGAAATTAAATTTTTTCGAAAAAATTGCAAAAAATGACCCTGTCCCCCCCTTAACTTCTACAAATCTGAAGAGGGTGAGCTGAAATTCGGTAAGGATCTTCAGTTTTACGTGCAGATTACAGGAAAATTATAACGAACCTGATAGGTCTACATATTTGCGAAATAGAAGGGAAAGAAATTAAATTTTTTCGAAAAAATTGCAAAAAATGACCCTGTCCCCCCCCCTTAACTTCTACAAATCTGAACAGGGTGAGTTGAAATTCGGTAAGGATCTTCAGTTTTACGTGCAGATTACAGGAAAATTATAACGAACCTGATAGGTCTACATATTTGCGAAATAGAAGGGAAAGAAATTAAATTTTTTCGAAATTATGGTGACGGTAGTGTATATGCTGTTAAAAATTCGGCAATTTTCAATCTCGTCGATGTACACCGGAATTATGGTGACCGTAGTGTACATCGATGACAGCTCTGTTAACAACTTTTTTTATTTATTGTTAAAATTGTAAATTCGTTATACACTCAAATCTCGCTATAACGAGAAGTTCGGGAGTCAAATTTTCCTTTATTATGAACGCAAAAGGAGAAATGAGAAATCCCCACTTTTACAATTCTTCATTCATTTTTTTAGTGTTTACAATTTACATAATGTCAAAATTACAAACGTAACCTTGTTTAATTTGAACTTTAATATACAAAAAATTTATATAATCTAAAATTTTAAAGATGTTCGACTGATTGATATTATGTCAAATACAGAGTGACTTTTTTATTTTTATTTTATATAAATAAAATTGATTTAAACAAATTTAAACCAACTAAATGTGCATTTGTTTATAAATAGTAAGGACAATGGCCAGGAAATTTTTCTTGCTATACCGAGAGACAGAGCCCTCGTTATAGAGAGCGCTCGTTATAGAGAAGGTCGTTATAGCGAGATTTGAGTGTATCTTTTTTTATATTCAATTTTTATCTTTATATTTGATAGCGAGGATGTAAATAGGAATTATGGTTTTTAATTATTCAAAATGATTTTGAATCTCGTCGATGTACACCGGAATTATGGTGACCGTAGTGTACATGCTGTTGAAAAATCTGCAATTTTTTTTAAATTATTCACACTGTTTTTCAATCTCGTCGATGTACACCGGAATTATGGTGACCGTAGTGTACATCGATGACAGCTCTGCTAACTTTTACTTTTTTTATTTATTGGTAAAATTGTATATTCGTTATAACTTTATTATTTATAATTAATTTTTATATTTATAATTGGCTGCGAAAATGTACACTGGAATTATCGTGACCGTAGTGTACATGCTGTTGAAAAATCAGCAATTTTTTTTTAATTATTCACACTGATTTTCAATCTCGTCGATGTACACCGAAATTATGGTGACCGTAGTGTACATCGATGACAGCTCTGCTAACTTCTACCTTTTTTTATTTTTGTTAAAATTGTAAATTCGTTATAACTTTATTATTCATATTCAATTTTTATCTTTATATCTGACTGCGAGGGTGTACACCGGAATTATGGTGACCGTAGTGTACATGCTGTTGAAAAATCAGCAATTTTTTTTTAATTATTCACACTGATTTTCAATCTCGTCGATGTACACCGAAATTATGGTGACCGTAGTGTACATCGATGACAGCTCTGCTAACTTCTACCTTTTTTTATTTATTGTTAAAATTGTAAATTCGTTATAACTTTATTATTCATATTCAATTTTTATCTTTATATCTGACTGCGAGGGTGTACACCGGAATTATGGTGACCGTAGTGTTCATGCTGTTGAAAAATCAGCAATTTTTTTTTAATTATTCACACTGATTTTCAATCTCGTCGATGTACACCGAAATTATGGTGACCGTAGTGTACATCGATGACAGCTCTGCTAACTTCTACCTTTTTTTATTTATTGTTAAAATTGTAAATTCGTTATAACTTTATTATTTATATTCAATTTTTATCTTTATATCTGACTGCGAGGGTGTACACCGGAATTATGGTGACCGTAGTGTACATGCTGTTGAAAAATCTGCAATTTTTGATTTAATTATTCACACTGATTTTCAATCTCGTCGATGTACACCGAAATTATGGTGACCATAGTGTACATCGATGACAGCTCTGCCAACTTCTACCTTTTTTTATTTATTGTTAAAATTGTAAATTCGTTATAACTTTATTATTTATATTCAATTTTTATCTTTATATCTGACTGCGAGTGTGTACACCGGAATTATGGTGACCGTAGTGTACATGCTGTTGAAAAATCTGCAATTTTTGATTTTTTTTTCATTTTTTGATTCACACTGATTTTCAATCTCGTCGATGTACACCGAAATTATGGTGACCGTAGTGTACATCGATGACAGCTCTGCTAACTTCTACCTTTTTTTATTTATTGTTAAAATTGTAAATTCGTTATAACTTTATTATTTATATTCAATTTTTATCTTTATATCTGACTGCGAGTGTGTACACCGGAATTATGGTGACCGTAGTGTACATGCTGTTGAAAAATCTGCAATTTTTGATTTAATTATTCACACTGATTTTCAATCTCGTCGATGTACACCGGAATTATGGTGACCGTAGTGTACATGCTGTTGAAAAATCAGCAATTTTTTTTCATTTATTCACACTGATTTTTAATCTCGTCGATGTACACCGGAATTATGGTGACCGTAGTGAACATCGATGACAGCTCTGCTAACTTTTACTTTTTTTATTTATTGGTAAAATTGTACATTCGTTATAACTTTATTATTTATAATTAATTTTTATATTTATAATTGGCTGCGAAAATGTACACTGGAATTATCGTGACCGTAGTGTACATGCTGTTGAAAAATTAGCAATTTTTTTTTTAATTATTCACACTGATTTTCAATCTCGTCGATGTACACCGAAATTATGGTGACCGTAGTGTACATCGATGACAGCTCTGCTAACTTCTACCTTTTTTTATTTATTGTTAAAATTGTAAATTCGTTATAACTTTATTATTTATATTCAATTTTTATCTTTATATCTGACTGCGAGGGTGTACACCGGAATTATGGTGACCGTAGTGTTCATGCTGTTGAAAAATCAGCAATTTTTGATTTAATTATTCACACTGATTTTCAATCTCGTCGATGTACACCGGAATTATGGTGACCGTAGTGTACATGCTGTTGAAAAATCAGCAATTTTTTTTCATTTATTCACACTGATTTTTAATCTCGTCGATGTACACCGGAATTATGGTGACCGTAGTGTACATCGATGACTGCTCTGCTAAGTTTTACTTTTTTTATTTATTGGTAAAATTGTACATTCGTTATAACTTTATTATTTATATTCAATTTTTATCTTTATATCTGACTGCGAGGGTGTACACCGGAATTATGGTGACCGTAGTGTACATGCTGTTGAAAAATCAGCAATTTTTTTTTAATTATTCACACTGATTTTTAATCTCGTCGATGTACACCGGAATTATGGTGACCGTAGTGTACATCGATGACAGCTCTGCTAACTTCTACCTTTTTTTATTTATTGTTAAAATTGTAAATTCGTTATAACTTTATTATTTATATTCAATTTTTATCTTTATATCTGACTGCGAGGGTGTACACCGGAATTATGGTGACCGTAGTATACATGCCGTTGAAAAATCTGCAATTTTTGTTTTAATTATTCACACTGATTTTCAATCTCGTCGATGTACACCGGAATTATGGTGACCGTAGTGTACATGCTGTTGAAAAATCAGCAATTTTTTTTCATTTATTCACACTAATTTTTATTCTCTTCGATGTACACCGGAATTATGGTGACGGTAGTGTACATCGATGACAGCTCTGCTAACTTTTACTTTTTTTTATTTATTGTTAAAATTGTACATTCGTTATAACTTTATTATTTATATTTAATTTTTACATTTATAATTGGCTGCGAAAATGTACACTGGAATTATCGTGTCCTTAGTGTACGCTGTTTAAAAATTCTTCAAATTTTGATTTCTAACTATTTATACCGATTTTAAAATTCGTCGATGTTATGAGAGATAAATATGTAGGAAGAGTAGGAGGAGAGGAGTGAAATTGAGTAGAATATGTATAATTTACAAATTAAGCAATACTTACCATCTCAATATTGCTCAAAAAACTATTGTCACAATCACTCGCGAAGTTATAATTAAACAACACTTCACATTATAAATGACGAAACTATCGAAGATGAAAAACTGTCGTAAATTTTTGGATTTTGTACCGTAATTGATATTTACATATTGCGGGGCTTGAAATTTAAAAAGCGCACTGCTTACTTATATAAATCACCAAATAACTTCACATTACTTTACTTGTTTGAATTAGAGCTGTGGAAAATAATTCGAACCGAACTGTTCGAATTTTTTTGCCTAGTTCGAATGTCGAAAATTCGACATTCGAGTTACTACAAAATTCGAACCGAACCGAGTTTTGTTCGGTTTTGGAACGCTAAAATGTCGAATTCTAATATTCGACATTTCAGTCGCCTAGTTCGAATATCGAAAAACCGATATTCGACTTTTCGGCGCTACAAAACTGAACAACACTCGGTTCGGCTTAAATTTTGCGCAGCTCTAGCTTGAAAACATGTATAAAAAATTGGAAAATAAATTAGGCCTTCTGACTTTACAAACCTTAATACTTCAGAGATGAATGAAAAATTTTAGGTTAAATATCTTCCCGCGAATTGTAAATTTTCAGAAGTTGTAAAAACACTACTGCAATTATTACTACTTGTAGAAGACTTTCTGAAGGTCTGAAATACTGATGATACCTGAAATAAAATACAAAACTTGTAGTATTTTTTAAATTTTCTACCAAATGTTAATAATTTCAATTATTTTATGCGGAAAATAATAAATTGAAATGTATCCTAATGATAAAAAACTTCCTTACATTCCCCTAACTCTTTCCTAAGTTTTTTCTGATCTTTTTACTACTTTTTCCATCTTTGATAAAAAAAGTGACAATAATATTTAACTGACTCTAAATATTCTACAGAATGATTTCCTGGAAATTAGAGGTGTGCGAAATTCGAATCGAGAGAAAATTCGATTCGAATCGGCCAATTCGAAATTCGAAGTTTTAACTATGAATGAAATTTTTACTTAAAAAAAACACCAAACTCAACAATTTGTAAAAATTCAACGAATTTATCTTCTCTACAAAGTTTCATTAAGTTAGTTACTAACTTACTAAATAACTAACCTAGCAACATAGTTACTAAATTCAATTGTATTCAAAAGTTTTAAAAAATTCTCGTCAAAATTTCAATTCTCATTATAAATCATAAAATTTTTCTTTGATATTCAATTATTTTACATAATTTTAATCAAATTCTTTGTCAGAATTTCAATTATTTTCGAAAGTTTTCTAAAATTCAATGATTTTCAATATCTACTATTTTAATAAAATTATCCAAAAGAATTCCATTATTAAAAAAAATTTGAATAAAATTCAACGCAAACATTCAATTATTTTAATAAATAAGAAAAATTTTAACAGTAATTCCATCATTTACAAATTTTTAAATAAATTTTTTCGCAATTATGCAATTATTTTCATAAATAATAACATTCTTCGTAAAAATTCAATTATTTTTATAAATAATAAAATTCCTTTGGGAATTCAATTATTTTCATAAAAAATTAAATTGTTCTCTAAAATCCAATTATTTTCAAAAATTTAATAAAATAGTTCCGCAGAATTCAATTAATTTAAAAATTCAATAAAATCCTTCCCAAGAATTCAGTTAATTTCCTAAATTTTAAATTTCTTATCAAGATTTCTATTTTTTTCCTAAATAATAAATTTCTTTTTAGGAATTCAATTATTTGTCATAAAAAATAAATTTATTTTCCAGAATTTCATTATTTCCAAAAATTTAATAAAATTCTTCCCCTGAATTCAATTATTTTTAAAAATTTGATAAAATTCTCGTCAAAATTCCAATTCTCTTTATAAATAATAAAATTCTATTTTGATATTCAATTATTTTTAAAAGTTTTCTAAAATTCAATGATTTTCAATAACTACTATTTCAATAATATTTTCCAAAAGAATTTTGATTATTTAAAACAATTTGGATTACATTATACGCAAACATTTAATTATTTTAATAAATAAGAAATTTTTTTACAAGAATTCAATTATTTACAAATTTTTAAATAAATTTCTTCGCAATAATTCAATTATTTTCATAGATAATAATAATAATAATAATAATAATAATAAAGTCGGCCAATTTGAAAATCGAATCGAGTTTAGCGATTTGAAAGTTGAAACTTCGAATTTCGTATGGGACGATTCGAATCGAAATGCCTATTTTTGAATTGACTAGTTCGAATCGAATTATCTCCAATTCGAATTTTCTGTTGTCGAGGCAATTAATGTTCGGTTCAACTCGATTAAAGTGCACACTTCTACTGAAAATATTAATTTTTTTTTAATTTGCCTGCAACGAGTTTAGGTGATATATAATGGAATTATTTTTCCATTCAAGTTTATTAACTTTTTTAATTTAAAGTTTTGAAATTTTAAAACTTAAATAAAAATAATAAATAAAATGAAAAAAATTGAATTGACCACATTAAAAAATAGACGTTCTGTAATTTGAATTATCAATTTCTTCAAGAAACAGAACAAATACTGGTGAACGTTGAAAAGAAGGTTTAAAGTTTAGATAGTGTTAACTTACAAGCTGAATAAATTGATGATGAGCAGTGTAATGACGGTGAGTCAACTTTTTGATATGGTGGATGCGTATTATAATGACGGAATGCAGTGAATGCCTTTGGAGTAGACTATTCTCGGATGTGAGGTCTAAAGACAGATCCTAAATCCTAATCCAAACTTTGACTAGAGTGAATTTAATGTACTTGGATGTCTACGGTTTCCAGGATGGCTCGGATGGCCTGGGTATCCAAGATGCGTCGGATGCACGTGATGTCCAGATGGAGACGATTAGTGATTGTAATGATGCGGATGTGACACCTAATTTAAAATATACAAAAAAGTGGAAACAGAAAGAAATATAATAATATACTATTTAGCAGATAATAAAATGAATTAAATTTTTATTATAGATAAAAATTTCAATATTTTCTTTAAAGAAATTATTTTAAATTTTAATTATTATAAAGATTTTAAAAAAAATTTTTAACAGTTCAAATTTACAGAAATTTTTAGTTCAAATCGTTTTATAACATCGTTTTAACATTTTTAGTTAATCAAAATATCAGTTCAAAAATTTAAACCACTAAAAACTCAACTATTTTAAAATTTTTAATTTCGCTTTCAAAAAGAAATAAATAACTACAAAAAGATTGAAATAAAAGAATAAATTCGCTCACCTGGCAAGAATGAGCGAAAGCTTGGGATTTAGCAGTTTGTGAATACCATAGTGTCTCGCCGCTGCCAGGGATTCCCAAACAAGAAACTGATGACTTACGGCCAATTTCAAAGGCAACGGGTCCCCTCGTCTACTCCTATCTCGTTCAGGATTGTGTTAAGGTGCGTGAAGACTGAGAATGTTGTGACAATTGTTGTAAAATCTCTGATAAACTTTGTAAAAGAAGGAAACTGATGATTGTTCTGTCATTTAATTGCGAGATTAAATGTTTCTTTTCTTTCTCCTGGAGTCCGGAAACTGTCCCATTAAGTAAAATTCTACGACGCATTCGCGATGGCAACTCACTCTGAAAATTTATGGATATTAATTTATACATTTTCAAAATTAATTTTAATATATGTAAATAAATAATAAGAAAAATATCTTGGAAAACTAACTTACGACTTAAATAGTAGCCTCTTTCTTCTTGACTTTCATCACCATGAATGTTAATCTAGAAACGACAGGAAACCACAAAGCGCAAGCTTCAACTGCATATATTCGAATGTAGTTGATAGAAATATTTGCGGAACGATTGCCACGAACCCATGTCCCAGCAAGATTTTTGCAGGCGTTTGCCTGGTTGACGATTTTGTAAAAACCGAATCCATTATGTCGATTTTCCATTTTTCGGTCACCGAATCACTTCCTCCAATGTTTCCAACATTGTCTCAGTTGTCAAATGTTGCACAAAAACACATCTTTTATCTACTTCTGCTCCTGAATTTCTTTTCATAAAATCTGGAATTTTTGTTAGCGAGATTATGCGCTGACCGTATATAGTATATTACCTACATTTTAACAGTATCTTCTATTTTTTTAATTGAAAAATAAATTTTTAAATTATTAAAAAGTATTATTGAAATTTTATTTATTTAATTTCGAAAAAATTAAAGTAAATTATAAAGATCCTTTAAAATTTTTTTATTTTTAAATTGTTTTGCTAATACAAAATAATGCAATAATAGTACAAAGTTACTGAGATTTTATCTCCAATTATGATAAAATGTTTTTGAGTTATATAATTAAATTTTTTTTTTAAATTATTATTTGTTATTTAGTGAAAAAAGAGGTGTTGTTTTAAAACACTATAAATAGCCAAAAGACAGAATCCAAATAGCACTATGTTTTACATATAAAAAGTAGTTGTGTAAAATTTCACACATGTAAAAAAAAATTCAAAGTTAAAAAAAAATTGTAAAACAAAAACTGGTGAATTTGTATAAGATTTTTTTAAAAATCTAATACGCAAAATCTATATAAAAGAGAAATTTAAATAGTTTTTACGTGTTTAATAACGAAATCGGGAATTTAGGTTTTGTTGAATATGTGTGTACGGATTGAATCGGTTGTAAAATTGACCGCATCGCTTTCCTCGTCCTAAACCACGGCCTCTTCCGCGGCCGCGTTCTCGTCCGCTCGCTTGCATCTAAACACAAAAATACAAAATTTATAACCTTAAAACATTACAAATAAACAGGATAGTCAAAGTCCTATTGTTTAAAACAATCGTTTCTTCATTTTTTAGGGTTCCGTACACCGTAGGTGTACTGACGGAACCCTTATGAAATCACTCGTGTGTCCGTCCCAGCCACGCAAAATGGGCTGTCCCCCCCTTAACTTCTACGAATCTCAACCTTGTGAGCTGAAATTCAGTAGGGATCTTCAGTTTTTAGTGCAGATTACAGGAAAACTATAGCGAACCCAATTGGCCTACATATTTGCGAAAGGGAAGGGAAAGAAATTAAATTTTGTTAAAATAATTTCTAAAAATGACCCTGTCCCCCCACCCTAACTTCTACAAATCTCAATCTGGTGAGCTGAAATTCGGTAGGGATCTTCAGTTTTACATGCAGATTACAGGAAAAATATAGCGAACACGATTGGCCTACATATTTGCAAAATAGAAGGGAAAGAAATTAAATTTTTTCGAAAAAATTGCAAAAAATGACCCTGTCCCCCCCTTGAGTTCTACAAATATGAACCTGGTGAGCTGAAATTCAGCAGGGATCTTCAGTTTTAAGTGCAGATTACAGGAAAAATATAGCGAACACGATTGGCCTACATATTTGCAAAATAGAAGGGAAAGAAATTAAATTTTTTCGAAAAAATTGCAAAAAATGACCCTGTCCCCCCCCTTAACTTCTTCAAATCTCAACCAGGTGAGCTGAAAGTCGGTAGGGATCTTCAGTTTTACGTGCAGATTAGAGGAAAAATATAGCGAACACGATTGGCCTACATATTTGCGAAATAAAAGGGAAAGAAATTAAATTTTTTCGAAAAAATTGCAAAAAATGACACTGTCCCCCCCTTAACTTCTACAAATCTGAACCGGGTGGGCTGAAATTCGGTAGGGATCTTTAGTTTTAAGTGCAGATTACAGGAAAATTATAGCAAACCTAATAGGTCTACATATTTGCGAAATAGAAGGGAATGAAGTTAAATTATTTCGAAAAAATTGTAAAAAATGACCATGTCCCCCCCTTATCTTCTACAAATCTTAACCGGGTGGGCTGAATTTCGGTAGGGATCTTTAGTTTTAAGTGCAGATTACAGGAAAATTATAGCGAACCTGAAAGGTCTACATATTTGCAAAATAGAAGGGAAAGAATTTAAATTATTTCGAAAAAATTGTAAAAAATGACCATGCCCCCCCCCTTAACTTCTACAAATCTGAACCGGGTGGGCTGAAATTCGGTAGGGATCTTTAGTTTTAAGTGCAGATTACAGGAAAATTATAGCGAACCTGATAGGTCTACATATTTGCGAAATAGAAGGGAAAGAAGTTAAATTTTTTCGAAAAAATTGTAAAAAATAACCATGCCCCCCCTTAACTTCAACAAATCTGAACCGGGTGGGCTGGAATTCGGTAGGGATCTTTAGTTTTAAGTGCAGATTACAGGAAAATTATAGCGAACCTGATAGGTCTACATATTTGCGAAATAGAAGGGAAAGAAGTTAAATTTTTTCGAAAAAATTGTAAAAAATAACCATGCCCCCCCCCCTTCACTTCTACAAATCTGAACCGGGTGGGCTGAAATTCGGTAGGGATCTTTAGTTTTAAGTGCAGATTACAGGAAAATTATAGCGAACCTGATTGGTGAACATAAGTATAATTACAGAGAAATATAAAAATTTATTAATAAAATAAAATAATAAAAATATTTATTCTAATCTTATTATAGAATATTACCATTTTGTTTAATTTGTTTTCAATTTTAAAAGAATTGTTAAAATAATTTTAAAAAAATTTTGTTTGAATATTTGTGTACTGAACCCTCGATCTTAGTGCGAGTGCAACTCGCAATTGTCCGATTTTTTATGATTACATTGGCATACAAAAAAATAGACTATACTAGTAATTCCCGTGTATTTTCTTTCGCTAAATCTAAATTCAAAGTTAAAATTGTCAAATTGGCACAATATAAACTTAAAAAACTGAAAAAAATTCTTAAACTGTAAAATGAAGGAATTTTTTTAACCGAGACCACACACAGATTTATTTCGATGTATTTTTTTCCATTGAATTCAAATTCGGCGACAAAATGGACATATTGGCTTAACTTTTAAAAATAGTCTCAATATCCTTTTTTTAATAGTCTTTTGAGTTTATTTTTAAAATTTGAGCTAAGTCATTTATTCTGACTTTGGATTCAGATTTTGGTGGAAAAATTACATAGAAATACTTTTGTATAGTGTGAAGAAAAAGTTTTTTTTCGACTTTTTTTGTTTTTCGGTACTTTTTTTAGTTTATCTCAAAATTTTTTTTTAAATTTGACAAATCTGACGTCGAATTAAGATTTAACGTGAAAGAATACTAGTTTAGTGGTATAATTTTTATTTCAAATGGAATATACTATTGTAGTGATGAATGATTTTGAAAAATAGAATTCTTTTAACTTTCCAATTACACATTTTACAGGCATGAAAAAATTCCACAAGACTAATAAGTTTCCAAGCTTGCTACAAAAAATTTATTCTCTATTTTCCCTCTTATAACAAATTGTTTCCCCAACAGACAAATTTTATTGTAGATAAGCAATTTTAATTTAATTTTTATGATATAATGTTAAAAAAATTGGTAAAATTCATTCTATTGACAGTTTACTTTGAAAAATAATGTAAAACTTTTTTTTATTTTAATTATTTTTTTATATTTTTGTTTTCATTCAATTTTAAAATTTTACCTAACAAAATCCATACATACTCCTGATCTAACATATGTGGCTTGCATGTTCTTCAGTTGCTGCTCTCTAAGTTGCACGTTTCTTTCGTGAACCAGGAGATCTTTTTCTCGTCTTCTAGTTATCTCTTCCCTTTTATTCCTCTCTCTCTCTTGTCTCTCGTTCTTATGTCTCTCTTTTTCTTTTTTCACTCTTGCCTCCTTTTCAGCTTTTTCCCTCTCGCGTCTTTCTCTCTCTCTTAATTCTTTCTCTTTTCTCTTCAGCTCTCTAATCTTTTTCTCTTTAGCATTACTTTCCTCTTCTTTTTTCTCTCTCTCTTGTCTCTCTTTTTCTTTTTTCAATCTTGCCTCTTTTTCAGCCTTCTCCCTCTCGCGTCTTTCTCTCTCTCTTATTTCTTTCTATTTTCTCTTCAGCTCTCTAATCTTTTCTTCTCCCTCTTCTTTTTTCTTTATCTCGTTTTCTGCTTCCTTTTTTGTACTTTTTTTATTCAATACAGTCGAATTAATTAATTGAGAGAACTGTTTTTGAGTATTTAATAATAATAACTGAAGTTGCTCATTGTTCTTTTTCATTATCTCTTTAAGGTCGTCTATATTAATTTCATCTTTACTTTCCTGTTCTTCAATTTCTACTCCATTTTCACTTTCCTCTTTATCCTTTTCATTCATATTTTTTACTTCTTTATTTCTTTGGTCTATTTCCTCATTTCCACCTGGAACTTGTTTTGCTCTTTCCTCGTCATTAGATTGTTCTTTACTTTTCCTGTCCTCAGATCTTCTTCTTCTTTCTTCCTTTTCTCTTTCTTTTTTTTCCGCTTCCTCTCTTTTCTTCTCTTTCTCTTCTCTCTGTCTCTCCTTTTTGGCTTTATTTTTGGCCTTTTTTTGTTCATCCATCATTTTATTGGCAAAGTCTTTGACTTGGGTCCTGTAACCTGTTCCAGGCTCTTTTTTGGCCTTCCCCTTCTCTTTTTTCTATCCACTGAAAACAGTAAATATTTAATGTAATTTATATATGTTAATGGGCAAATAAATTAAATTTCTATCAAATAAAAAGCTAAACATCAAAATGAGGATCAAGATAATTTTTTCCCTTCAATTCCGTTAGAAAATTGATAAGAAAAGCGATTAAAATAATTTATTAGTTGGAAAAATTATCAATATCCAAACTCAAAACAAAATCTAACAGAAAATTTATTGAAATAATTTAAAATTGAATTATTCCATACACAGTCGACTAAAAATTATATTTTTCCTATTTTTAACCAATTGAAAATTCAATTATTCTGAATATTTATTAAATATTCCAAATTTTATTCAAATATAAATTCTATTATTCTACTTTCAAATAAATTTAAAATTACATTATCTACAGTTAAATAAATAGTTTGTGGAGTAATTGAATTTATATTTGAGCAAAAATTGGAATTGTTGAATTTTTATTTCTTGAAATCAGTCAGTATTTTTTTTAATTTCTTTAAATTGATAAATCATTACAACTTGTAATAATTTAAATAACTTTAAACTAATGAGTATATAATTGTTTTGCAAAGACACACACAATTTTCAATGAGCTGAAAGTCGTCAAACTGATAATTTTCGTCGTTAATTGAATATTTACACTGCAAAGATTTGTATATTTTTTAATTTCTTAAAAAGAATCGTTAAATAAGAGAACGGTATTTTACACCTTAATATGATGATAAGTTACTAAAAAGTTAGATGCATAAAGTGTTTTCCGTATAAGCCTACAGTTAACCTCAAAACTTTTTTCCTAAAAAATATACTGAAAATGTGTATGGAGATATTTTTAATATTTTTAAAGTAAGACATTTCAAATAAATAAAAAGTGACAATAAGCATGCGCGTCAAATGCGCATGTGCACTTCTTTGGCGCGTTCGTTTAAATAATCTGTATTTTAAGATACGATGAAATTGATGCTCTAATATTATACATTTTATTTATAGTTTTGCAAATTAAGTTTCAGTTTGACTCCATAAATTTTTTATTGGTTTCATTATAATAATAATAATTATTTTTTTTATTCCTTCTGCTTCTTTCCAATGTTGCCAACGTTAAAAAAATGAGAAGACTAATGTGCTGTTTTATGTAGTACAATATTTTTATAGGAAGTTTGCTACAATTTTTCGAAAAAATATAGTTTTAGGTAGGTTATAATAATTTATTTACTTTATATTACGATATTAGTTTGTTTCGATTTGTAATTATAGTGAGATCTTAATTTGTTTTTTGAAAAAATCCATTCTTATAATTTTGTAATTATTAATTAGCTTTCGCCCGTCAATTTATAAAAGTATGTTCTCATGTTCTCAAATATACATTACATTTATATATTATTATTAATGTTACAAATAATCAACTGAAATTTTGTATATTAAAATACAAATAAAGGTTTTAAAGGAATACTTTTAATTTATAAATTCATCTACAAAAAAGAGGAATTTTTGTTTATATTCGAATGTTTTTAGGGTTTTGTGGCCATGGGCCAAAACCCTTATAGCGAGACTTCGGTGTCCGTCCGTAGTTTTTACGTCTTAAGTACTAAGTATTCAGTCTTAAGTCTTAAGTTTTTCTTAAGTTCTTATGTCCTAAGACTTAAGACTTAACTTCGATATAAGAAGGTCTTAAGTCCTAAGTCTTACGTCTTAACAACCGTTGCCATGGTAATGGTTGCCATAACAGCCATTGCCATGGCAACCGTTGCTATGATAATAATGGTTGTTATAACAGCCGTTGCCATGGCAACCATTGCTATGTTAATGATTGCCATAACAACCGTTGCCATGTCAACCGTTACTATGGTAATGGTTGTCATAACAACTGTTATTAGGGTAATGGTAATGGGTTATTTACATAGTTCTACAATTTTTGTATATTGCTAAAAGTAAATTATTAAATTCTTAATTTGTTAAAGTTATACTTTTTGATAATACATTTTAAATCACTTCTATTCCATTTTTTCATTGAAAACATATGCGACATGAAAATACTCGAAAGTACTTAAAGAACCAATTACTTTATTAAAATTTTTAAACAATTAATTAAAAATAAAATTTCTAAATAAATTATTATTTATTTTTTTTATTCATTCATTATCATCATTTTTGTCATTTTAGGCCACGAAACCCTATTATGTAGGCGCGTTGCGCCTGCTTCTCTGACTGATTTTTTAAGTAAAAGAAGAATTTTAACTTTTCCTCTTTGACTGAAATTATTCCTCTCAAATTAAAACAAATTTATACCAGAAAGAAGATTTTTATGTTCTTTTTTGTTATTTTAAATGCAGCTTCAAACTGTTTAAAAAGTGACATTTAATGGAAAATATAAAATAGGAAAATCCTCTCAATTCGAAAAGAAAAACTGTGTGCTCCCATATAAAAGGAATAAATGCTGCAATAGAAGAGGAATTGTCTAAAATTTAGAACCTTTTTTTTTGTGGACACTTTTATTTATCTATTTATAACTTTTTTGTCCTCCCTGCACAAAAAGTATGGCATTTCGGGCACTTAAGACGGGCGCAAAGTAACTGATTCTCGCCCAGGGTTAGGGAAGCGGGCGCAAAAATACTTTTTCGCCCTCTTTGCTCGTGCCCTCAATGCCATACTTTTCATATTATTAGGGCAAAACATTATGTTCGCAACATGGGCGCAAAGGTGATTACGACTCAGGCGAGATTTCGGGACCTTATGGTTTCGCCTCGGGCGCGAAATGTGTCCCCTGCCATCGTCGCCATCCCCAATTTTGTGCCCTTGCTACGAAAATAACTATTTTCAAAAAGAAAAATTCAGCTCTGTTAGTCCCAGGGAATTAAATTATCTTGCCGAATTTCCAAATTTTTATTATTAAATATGACCAAAATTGAATATTTTTCAAGTGTAAATGTCAAAAATTAAAATCAAAACAATTCCTTTTTTATAAAAGAATATTATGCTTTGTTGGTTCTTAGATTTCAAAATTTTCGTTTAATATTTGTAATTACTAGGAAAAAGTACTTTTTAGAAAAGTAATACTCAGTTTTGTTCCTTCCAAGAAATCAAATTTCTTTTCTAAATATACAAATTTTCGTTCCTCACCCAGTAAACAAAAAGTAATTAAAAAAAGAATTAATAAGAAATCACAAAGAGCTTCAGTGAATCCCGCTTTGTGACAAATACGAATTGGAGCTATGTTGCAATTTTCCTGAATTCATCGAATTGTATTGAACTTCCAAACCTTCTAGTCTTACTAATTCAGTGGACAAGTTTCTTAATTTATTTCAATCATCATCAGACATAAACATTTTGTCGTTACGGTGTCATCTATCAACATCGATAGCAATTCCCTTTTTTAAAAATAGAAAATACAGATTTATCTGCATTTGAAAATTAAATTATCTTGACAATTTTTCAGAATTTTTGTATTTGTATTTTTGAGACAAAAAATCAATTTATTAAAGATGAGTAAATTCGACAATATTTCGTGCGATTGTCTAAAATCTAAATTTAAGACAATTCCTTTTTTTAAAAAGTTGTATTCAACTTTATTCCTTCTAATAAATAAAATTTCGTCTTACAATTTCGCAATTCCTATTCAATATTTGTAGTGATTGGGAAAAAACAAGATTTTTAAGTAAGTAGAGAATTTAAACAATTATTATTTGCAATGTTAATAATTAAATTGGAAAACAATTATTTTTTCCAAAAAGTAATATTCAGTTTTATTGCATTATACAAATCAAATTTCTTATCCAAATCTACAAATTTTCATTCCTTGTTTCTGATTACGGGGTCCAAATTGATAGAAACTTAACAATTTATTAATGACACTAAAAGAAATTTACGATCGCGGACAAAAATGAAATTGGTTTAGAATTGAATTGGATTAAAGTACCAATCCACTTTAACTCACCTCTTATTACTGACTGGATAATTGAAAATAAGTTTTCAATTAAGGTACAATTAGAAAAAACTTAATCTTAGAATGTTTTTCTTTTAAGGTACCTCTTCTTCGGAACATATCACAAATGGTTTAAAACATTTTTTCTTTGTTAGAATATGATTAAAGGACCAAAGTAACTATTAATGGTAGTACAATAAATTGAAGGTTCATTGAATTGATTTAAAAACTCATGTTTTTTTTATTTAATACTTGAATGTTAACATATTAAAAGTTTTAAATAAATTACTTTCGTTTGAGTTTTGTATGTATAATAAGTATGTGAGGTCGCACTTTTGTGACATCTTGTAACATCAGCTATGATGTCTCATCAATTTTTGGAGAACCCTTGATCACCTTGTAAGACAAATGATCCTATAAAAAATATTATATTATAATTACATTCTAAAGAGTAAAAAGGTTACTTTTTATTTAAAATTAAGGTATACCAAAATTAATTGCCCTTGAGCGATATTTACTATACTGACAATTATATTTTAATTTTATTGTCCACCAAAAATGTGTGTACGGTAAAACTGCTCTACAACAGAAAAACTACGATAAGTGACAAACTTAAGTTGCCACACTGCAGACAAAACTCACCCCTACTTTGAAGTTCTGTTAAGCTGGAATAAAAGGTGTTCAAAGTGGAAATGGGTTTGGTCTGCATTGTACGGAAAAATGTCATTGTCATATACCGAACCTTTTCTGTTTTGAAGTAGAGAATTTTATGTTGTTTCAAAACAATTTTAAAGGATTAATAAAGGTGTAAAACTTACCAAAAAAATTTACACACTTCAGTAACAGCTAATGTAAAGGATATGTTGTTGTGTATATATTCAAATATCGATATTAGACGTAATATTCAGTTTTCAATTTTTTTAAATACTTACATATGTACATAATTATTGGAATAAATAAGCTTTAAAGAAAGTTCCTCCCACTTCCACCCTCTACCTTTCTTTCATAGTTCATACACCCGAATTATAAGGACCGTTGTGCATATCTTAACGATATATAATGGAATTACATAGATAATTACACCGGAATTACCATAACCGTAGTGCATATTAGCGGTAGACACTGGAATCACCTGGACCATAGTATAAAACGTTGACACACTGGAATCACCTGGACCGTAGTATAAAACGTTGACACACTGGATTCACCTGGACCGTAGTATAAAACGTTGGTACACCGGAATTATCAGGATCGTTGTGCATATCTTAGAGATAAACACCGGAATTACCATAAGCGTAGTGCATATTAGCGATAGACACTGAAATCAAATGGACCGTAGTGTAAAACGTTGGTACACCGGAATTACCAGGAACCGTTGTACATATATCTTAGAGATAAACACCGGAATTACAAGGACCGTAGTGCATATCTTGACGATATATACCGGAATTATCTGGACCGTAGTGTAAAACGTTGGTACACCGGAATTACCAGGACCGTTGTACATATCTTAGAGATAAACACCGGAATACCATAAGCGTAGTGCATATTAGCGATAGACACTGAAATCACCTGGACCGTAGTGTAAAAAGTTGGTACACCGGATTTACCAGGACCGTTGTACGTATATCTTAGAGATAAACACTGGAATTACAAGGACCGTAGTGCATATCTTAGAGATAAACACCGGAATTACCATAAGCGTACTGCATATTAGCGATAGACACTGAAATCACCTGGACCATAGTGTAAAACGTTGGTACACCGGAATTACCAGGACCGTTGTACATATATCTTAGAGATAAACACCGGAATTACAAGGACCGTAGTGCATATCTTGACGATATATACCGGAATTATCTGGACCGTAGTGTAAAACGTTGGTACACCGGATTTACCAGGACCGTTGTACATATCTTAGAGATAAACACCAGAATTACCTGGACCAAAGTGTAAAGAAGTCGATCATAATTAAATTCGGTTTTATTAAGATTCTTTAACGATTGCTGGAAAAAGTGACAGTTCGTCCTTCTGAAGTATATTATAGAAATGAGCTCTCATTTGACTAACAGTATTTTTAGTATTTAAATGTGTGACATTGCATGGATCTCTGCCAAAAACAATTTCCATAGCATTTGCTGCTGAATATATTCCGCAACTGACTCCATCTGGTTATCTAGTAACTTTATGCCATACTATATCTTCTTTCTTAATATTTGGGTATCGACATTGAATATATATTTCTTCATCCTTTGCAACGTTCTGGTATTCTTTTATTGGATTTTGACTGTCAAAAATATTCAACTTTTTACCATCCCAATACAAGGTACGCCAATGAAAGGATACGCCTCCGCCAAGAATTTGTAGATCTCTATTATTATTTTGAGATGTTGCTTCAAATGGAATAATGTACACCGGATACATTAAGTACTGAATTGAAATCATTTCAAAATTACTACTTCTGTTAATCAAATCAATCAATTTGTCAAAGCATATATCATTTAAATATCCTTTTTTACAATCTTCGATTGTTTTTCTTAGACCCTCTATTGGATAACGTGCTAATATCTTTTTAGGGTTCCGTACACCGTAGGTGTACTGACGCAACCCTTATGAAATCACTCGTGTGTCCGTCCCAGCCAAGCAAAATGGGCTGTCCCCCTCTTAACTTCTACGAATCTCAACCTTGTGAGCTGAAATTCGGTAGGGATCTTCAGTTTTACGTGCAGATTACAGGAAAAATATAGCGAACCCAATTGGCCTACATATTTGCGAAATAGAAGATAAAAAAATTAAATTTTTTCGAAAAAATTGCAAAAACTGACCCTGTCCCCCCCTTAACTTCTACAAATCTCAACCGGGTGAGCTGAAATTCAGTAGGGATCTTTAGTTTTAAGTGCAGATTGCAGGAAAATTATAGCGAACCTGATAGGTCAACATATTTGCAAAATAGAAGGGAAAGAAATTAAATTTTTTCGAAAAAAATGCAAAAAATGACCCTGTCCCCCCCCCTTAACTTCTACAAATCTCAGCCAGGTGAGCTGAAATTCAGTAGGGATCTTCAGTTTTACGTGCAGATTACAGGAAAAATATAGTGAACACGATTGGCCTACATATTTGCGAAATAGAAGGGAAAGAAATTAAATTTTTTTGAAAAAATTTCAAAAAATGACTCTGCCCCCCCCCTTAACTTCTACAAATCTCAACCGGGTGAGCTGAAATTCGGTAGGGATCATCAGTCTTACGTGCAGATTACAGGAAAAATATAGCGAACCCAATTGGCCTACATATTTGCGAAATAGAAGGGAAAGAAATTAAATTTTTTCGAAAAAATTGCAAAAAATGACCCTGTCCCCCCCCCCCTTAACTTCTACAAATCTCAACCAGGTGAGCTGAAATTCGGTAGGAATCTTCAGTTTTACGTGCAGATTACAGGAAAAATATAGCGAACACGATTGGCCTACATATTTGCGAAATAGAAGGGAAAGAAATTAAATTTTTTCGAAAAAAATGCAAAAAATGACCCTGTCCCCCCCCTTAACTTCTACAAATCTCAACCGGGTGAGCTGAAATTCGGTAGGGATCTTCAGTTTTACGTGCAGATTACAGGAAAAATATAGTGAACACGATTGGCCTACATATTTGCGAAATAGAAGGGAAAGAAATTAAATTTTTTCGAAAAAATTGCAAAAAATGACCCTGCCTCCCCCCCTTAACTTCTACAAATCTCAACCGGGTGAGCTGAAATTCGGTAGGGATCTTCAGTTTTACGTGCAGATTACAGGAAAAATATAGTGAACACGATTGGCCTACATATTTGCGAAATAGAAGGGAAAGAAATTAAATTTTTTCGAAAAAATTGCAAAAAATGACCCTGTCCCCCCCCTTAACTTCTACAAATCTCAACCGGGTGAGCTGAAATTCGGTAGGGATCTTCAGTTTTACGTGCAGATTACAGGAAAAATATAGCGAACACGATTGGCCTACATATTTGCGAAATAGAAGGGAAAGAAATTAAATTTTTTCGAAAAAATTGCAAAAAATGACCCTGCCCCCCCCCTTAACTTCTACAAATCTCAACCGGGTGAGCTGAAATTCGGTAGGAATCTTCAGTTTTACGTGCAGATTACAGGAAAAATATAGCGAACACGATTGGCCTACATATTTGCAAAATAGAAGGGAAAGAAATTTAATTTTTTCGAAAAAAATGCAAAAAATTACCCTGTCCCCCCCCCTTAACTTCTACAAATCTCAACCGGGTGAGCTGAAATTCGGTAGGGATCTTCAGTTTTACGTGCAGATTACAGGAAAAATATAGTGAACACGATTGGCCTACATATTTGCGAAATAGAAGGGAAAGAAGTTAAATTATTTCGAAAAAATTGCAAAAAATGACCCTGCCTCCCCCCCTTAACTTCTACAAATCTCAACCGGGTGAGCTGAAATTTGGTAGGGATCTTCAGTTTTACGTGCAGATTACAGGAAAAATATAGTGAACACGATTGGCCTACATATTTGCGAAATAGAAGGGAAAGAAATTAAATTTTTTCGAAAAAATTGCAAAAAATGACCCTGTCCCCCCCCTTAACTTCTACAAATCTCAGCCAGGTGAGCTGAAATTCGGTAGGGATCTTCAGTTTTACGTGCAGATTACAGGAAAAATATAGTGAACACGATTGGCCTACATATTTGCGAAATAGAAGGAAAAGAAATTAAATTATTTCGAAAAAATTGCAAAAAATGACCCTGTCCCCCCCCTTAACTTCTACAAATCTCAACCGGGTGAGCTGAAATTCGGTAGGGATCTTCAGTTTTACGTGCAGATTACAGGAAAAATATAGTGAACACGATTGGCCTACATATTTGCGAAATAGAAGGGAAAGAAATTAAATTTTTTCGAAAAAATTGCAAAAAATGACCCTGTCCCCCCCCTTAACTTCTACAAATCTCAGCCAGGTGAGCTGAAATTCGGTAGGGATCTTCAGTTTTACGTGCAGATTACAGGAAAAATATAGCGAACACGATTGGCCTACATATTTGCGAAATAGAAGGGAAAGAAATTAAATTTTTTCGAAAAAATTGCAAAAAATGACCCTGCCTCCCCCCTTAACTTCTACAAATCTCAACCGGGTGAGCTGAAATTCGGTAGGGATCTTCAGTTTTACGTGCAGATTACAGGAAAAATATAGTGAACACGATTGGCCTACATATTTGCGAAATAGAAGGGAAAGAAATTAAATTTTTTCGAAAAAATTGCAAAAAATGACCCTGTCCCCCCCCTTAACTTCTACAAATCTCAGCCAGGTGAGCTGAAATTCGGTAGGGATCTTCAGTTTTACGTGCAGATTACAGGAAAAATATAGTGAACACGATTGGCCTACATATTTGCGAAATAGAAGGGAAAGAAGTTAAATTATTTCGAAAAAATTGCAAAAAATGACCCTGCCTCCCCCCCTTAACTTCTACAAATCTCAACCGGGTGAGCTGAAATTCGGTAGGGATCTTCAGTTTTACGTGCAGATTACAGGAAAAATATAGTGAACACGATTAGCCTACATATTTGCGAAATAGAAGGGAAAGAAATTAAATTTTTTCGAAAAAATTGCAAAAAATGACCCTGTCCACCCCCCCTTAACTTTTACAAATCTCAACCGGGTGAGCTGAAATTCGGTAGGGATCTTCAGTTTTACCTGCAGATTACCGGAAAAATATAGTGAACACGATTGGCCTACATATTTGCGAAATAGAAGGGAAAGAAGTTAAATTATTTCGAAAAAATTGCAAAAAATGACCCTGCCTCCCCCCCTTAACTTCTACAAATCTCAACCGGGTGAGCTGAAATTCGGTAGGGATCTTCAGTTTTACGTGCAGATTACAGGAAAAATATAGTGAACACGATTGGCCTACATATTTGCGAAATAGAAGGGAAAGAAATTAAATTTTTTCGAAAAAATTGCAAAAAATGACCCTGCCTCCCCCCCTTAACTTCTACAAATCTCAACCGGGTGAGCTGAAATTCGGTAGGGATCTTCAGTTTTACGTGCAGATTACAGGAAAAATATAGTGAACACGATTGGCCTACATATTTGCGAAATAGAAGGGAAAGAAATTAAATTTTTTCGAAAAAATTGCAAAAAATGACATTGTCCCCCCCTTAACTTCTACAAATCTCAACCGGGTGAGCTGAAATTCGGTAGGGATCTTCAGGTTTACGTGCAGATTACAGGAAAAATATAACGAACCTAATTGGCCTACATATTTGCGAAATAGAAAGGAAAGAAATTAAATTTTTTCGAAAAAATTGCAAAAAATGACACTGTCCCCCCCTTAACTTCTACAAATCTCAACCGGGTGAGCTGAAATTCGGTAGGGATCTTTAGTTTTAAGTGCAGATTGCAGGAAAATTATAGCGAACCTGATAGGTCTACATATTTGCAAAATAGAAGGGAAAGAAATTAAATTTTTTCGAAAAAAATGCAAAAAATGACCCTGTCCCCCCCCTTAACTTCTACAAATCTCAGCCAGGTGAGCTGAAATTCGGTAGGGATCTTCAGTTTTACGTGCAGATTACAGGAAAAATATAGCGAACACGATTGGCATACATATTTGCGAAATAGAAGGAAAAGAAATTAAATTTTTTTCGAAAAAATTTCAAAAAATGACCCTGTCCCCCCCCTTAACTTCTACAAATCTCAACCGGGTGAGCTGAAATTCGGTAGGGATCTTCAGTTTTACGTGCAGATTACAGGAAAAATATAGCGAACACGATTGGCCTACATATTTGCGAAATAGAAGGGAAAGAAATTAAATTTTTTCGAAAAAATTGCAAAAAATGACCCTGTCCCCCCCCTTAACTTCTACAAATCTCAACCGGGTGAGCTGAAATTCGGTAGGGATCTTCAGTTTTACGTGCAGATTACAGGAAAAATATAGCGAACACGATTGGCCTACATATTTGCGAAATAGAAGGGAAAGAAATTAAATTTTTTCGAAAAAATTGCAAAAAATGACCCTGTCCCCCCCCTTAACTTCTACAAATCTCAACCGGGTGAGCTGAAATTCGGTAGGGATCTTTAGTTTTAAGTGCAGATTGCAGGAAAATTATAGCGAACCTGATAGGTCTACATATTTGCAAAATAGAAGGGAAAGAAATTAAATTTTTTCGAAAAAAATGCAAAAAATGACCCTGTCCCCCCCCTTAACTTCTACAAATCTCAACCGGGTGAGCTGAAATTCGGTAGGGATCTTTAGTTTTACGTGCAGATTACAGGAAAAATATAGTGAACACGATTGGCCTACATATTTGCGAAATAGAAGGGAAAGAAATTAAATTTTTTCGAAAAAATTGCAAAAAATGACCCTGTCCCCCCCCTTAACTTCTACAAATCTCAACCGGGTGAGCTGAAATTCGGTAGGGATCTTCAGTTTTACGTGCAGATTACAGGAAAAATATAGTGAACACGATTGGCCTACATATTTGCGAAATAGAAGGGAAAGAAATTAAATTTTTTCGAAAAAATTGCAAAAAAATGACCCTGTCCCCCCCTTAACTTCTACAAAT
Source organism: Leptopilina drosophilae (assembly GCA_032873175.1). Taxonomy (NCBI): domain Eukaryota; kingdom Metazoa; phylum Arthropoda; class Insecta; order Hymenoptera; family Figitidae; genus Leptopilina; species Leptopilina drosophilae. The sequence continues at coordinate 28,354,223 of CM065480.1, forward strand.
CTCAACCGGGTGAGCTGAAATTCGGTAGGGATCTTCAGTTTTACGTGCAGATTACAGGAAAAATATAGTGAACACGATTGGCCTACATATTTGCGAAATAGAAGGAAAAGAAATTAAATTTTTTCGAAAAAATTGCAAAAAATGACCCTGTCCCCCCCCCTTAACTTCTACAAATCTCAACCGGGTGAGCTGAAATTCGGTAGGGATCTTCAGTTTTACGTGCAGATTACAGGAAAAATATAGTGAACACGATTGGCCTACATATTTGCGAAATAGAATGGAAAGAAATTAAATTTTTTCGAAAAAATTGCAAAAAATGACCCTGTCCCCCCCCTTAACTTCTACAAATCTCAACCGGGTGAGCTGAAATTCGGTAGGGATCTTCAGTTTTACGTGCAGATTACAGGAAAAATATAGTGAACACGATTGGCCTACATATTTGCGAAATAGAAGGGAAAGAAATTAAATTTTTTCGAAAAAATTGCAAAAAATGACCCTGTCCCCCCCCTTAACTTCTACAAATCTCAACCGGGTGAGCTGAAATTCGGTAGGGATCTTTAGTTTTACGTGCAGATTACAGGAAAAATATAGTGAACACGATTGGCCTACATATTTGCGAAATAGAAAAGAAAAGAAATTAAATTTTTTCGAAAAAATTGCAAAAAATGACCCTGTCCCCCCCCTTAACTTCTACAAATCTCAACCGGGTGAGCTGAAATTCGGTAGGGATCTTCAGTTTTACGTGCAGATTACAGGAAAAATATAGCGAACACGATTAGCCTACATATTTGCGAAATAGAAGGGAAAGAAATTAAATTTTTTCGAAAAAATTGCAAAAAATGACCCTGTCCCCCCCCTTAACTTCTACAAATCTCAACCGGGTGAGCTGAAATTCGGTAGGGATCTTCAGTTTTACGTGCAGATTACAGGAAAAATATAGTGAACACGATTGGCCTACATATTTGCGAAATAGAAGGGAAAGAAGTTAAATTATTTCGAAAAAATTGCAAAAAATGACCCTGTCCCCCCCCTTAACTTCTACAAATCTCAACCGGGTGAGCTGAAATTCGGTAGGGATCTTCAGTTTTACGTGCAGATTACAGGAAAAATATAGTGAACACGATTAGCCTACATATTTGCGAAATAGAAGGGAAAGAAATTAAATTTTTTCGAAAAAATTGCAAAAAATGACCCTGTTCCCCCCCCTTAACTTCTACAAATCTCAACCGGGTGAGCTGAAATTCGGTAGGGATCTTCAGTTTTACGTGCAGATTACAGGAAAAATATAGTGAACACGATTAGCCTACATATTTGCGAAATAGAAGGGAAAGAAATTAAATTTTTTCGAAAAAATTGCAAAAAATGACCCTGTCCCCCCCCTTAACTTCTACAAATCTCAACCTGGTGAGCTGAAATTCGGTAGGGATCTTCAGTTTTACGTGCAGATTACAGGAAAAATATAGCGAACACGATTGGCCTACATATTTGCGAAATAGAAGGGAAAGAATTTAAATTTTTTCGAAAAAATTGCAAAAAATGACACTGTTCCCCCCTTAACTTCTACAAATCTCAACCTGGTGAGCTGAAAATCGGTAGGGATCTTCAGTTTTACGTGCAGGTTACAGGAAAAATATAGCGAACACGATTGGCCTACATATTTGCGAAATAGAAGGGAAAGAAATTAAATTTTTTCGAAAAAATTGCAAAAAATGACCCTGTTCCCCCCCCTTAACTTCTACAAATCTCAACCGGGTGAGCTGAAATTCGGTAGGGATCTTCAGTTTTACGTGCAGATTACAGGAAAAATATAGCGAACACGATTGGCCTACATATTTGCGAAATAGAAGGGAAAGAAATTAAATTTTTTCGAAAAAATTGCAAAAAATGACCCTGTCCCCCCCCTTAACTTCTACAAATCTCAACCGGGTGAGCTGAAATTCGGTAGGGATCTTTAGTTTTACGTGCAGATTACAGGAAAAATATAGTGAACACGATTGGCCTACATATTTGCGAAATAGAAGGGAAAGAAATTAAATTTTTTCGAAAAAATTGCAAAAAATGACCCTGTCCCCCCCCTTAACTTCTACAAATCTCAACCGGGTGAGCTGAAATTCGGTAGGGATCTTCAGTTTTACGTGCAGATTACAGGAAAAATATAGTGAACACGATTGGCCTACATATTTGCGAAATAGAAGGGAAAGAAATTAAATTTTTTCGAAAAAATTGCAAAAAATGACCCTGTCCCCCCCCTTAACTTCTACAAATCTCAACCGGGTGAGCTGAAATTCGGTAGGGATCTTCAGTTTTACGTGCAGATTACAGGAAAAATATAGCGAACACGATTGGCCTACATATTTGCGAAATAGAAGGGAAAGAAATTAAATTTTTTCGAAAAAATTGCAAAAAATGACCCAGTCCCTCCCCTTAACTTCTACAAATCTCAACCGGGTGAGCTGAAATTCGGTAGGGATCTTCAGTTTTACGTGCAGATTACGGGAAAATTATAGCGAACACGATTGGCCTACATATTTGCAAAATAGAAGGGAAAGAAATTAAATTTTTTTTGAAAAAATTGCAAAAAATGATCCTGCCCCCCCCCTTAACTTCTACAAATCTCAACCGGGTGAGCTAAAATTCGGTAGGGATCTTCAGTTTTACGTGCAGATTACAGGAAAAATATAGTGAACACGATTGGCCTACATATTTGCGAAATAGAAGGGAAAGAAATTAAATTTTTTCGAAAAAATTGCAAAAAATGACCCTGTCCTCCCCCCCTTAACTTCTACAAATCTCAACCGGGTGAGCTGAAATTCGGTAGGGATCTTCAGTTTTACGTGCAGATTACAGGAAAAATATAGTGAACACGATTGGCCTACATATTTGCGAAATAGAAGGGAAAGAAATTAAATTTTTTCGAAAAAATTGCAAAAAATGCCCCTGTCCCCCCCCCCCTTAACTTCTACAAATCTCAACCGGGTGAGCTGAAATTCGGTAGGGATCTTCAGTTTTACGTGCAGATTACAGGAAAAATATAGTGAACACGATTGGCCTACATATATGCGAAATAGAAGGGAAAGAAATTAAATTTTTTAGAAAAAATTGCAAAAAATGACCCTGCCCCCCCCCTCAACTTCTACAAATCTGAACCGGGTGGGCTGAAATTCGGTAAGGATCTTCAGCTTTACGAGCAGATTACAGGAAAAATATAGTAAACACGATTGGCCTACATATTTGCGAAATAGAAGGGAAAGAAATTAAATTTTTTCGAAAAAATTGCAAAAAATGACCCTGTCCCCCCCTCAACTTCTACAAATCTGAACCTGGTGAGCTGAAATTCGGTAGGGATCTTCAGTTTTACGTGCAGATTACAGGAAAAATATAGTGAACACGATTAGCCTACATATTTGCGAAATAGAAGGGAAAGAAATTAAATTTTTTCGAAAAAATTGCAAAAAATGACCCTGTCCCCCCCCTTAACTTCTACAAATCTCAACCGGGTGAGCTGAAATTCGGTAGGGATCTTCAGTTTTACGTGCAGATTACAGGAAAAATATAGTGAACACGATTGGCCTACATATTTGCGAAATAGAAGGGAAAGAAATTAAATTTTTTCGAAAAAATTGCAAAAAATGACCCTGTCCTCCCCCCCTTAACTTCTACAAATCTCAACCGGGTGAGCTGAAATTCGGTAGGGATCTTCAGTTTTACGTGCAGATTACAGGAAAAATATAGTGAACACGATTGTCCTACATATTTGCGAAATAGAAGGGAAAGAAATTAAATTTTTTCGAAAAAATTGCAAAAAATGACCCTGTCCCCCCCCCTTAACTTCTACAAATCTCAACCGGGTGAGCTGAAATTCGGTAGGGATCTTCAGTTTTACGTGCAGATTACAGGAAAAATATAGTGAACACGATTGGCCTACATATTTGCGAAATAGAAGGGAAAGAAGTTAAATTATTTCGAAAAAATTGCAAAAAATGACCCTGTCCCCCCCCTTAACTTCTACAAATCTTAACCGGGTGAGCTGAAATTCGGTAGGGATCTTCAGTTTTACGTGCAGATTACAGGAAAAATATAGTGAACACGATTGGCCTACATATTTGCGAAATAGAAGGGAAAGAAATTAAATTTTTTCGAAAAAATTGCAAAAAATGACCCTGTCCTCCCCCCCTTAACTTCTACAAATCTCAACCGGGTGAGCTGAAATTCGGTAGGGATCTTCAGTTTTACGTGCAGATTACAGGAAAAATATAGTGAACACGATTAGCCTACATATTTGCGAAATAGAAGGGAAAGAAATTAAATTTTTTCGAAAAAATTGCAAAAAATGACCCTGTCCACCCCCCCTTAACTTTTACAAATCTCAACCGGGTGAGCTGAAATTCGGTAGGGATCTTCAGTTTTACCTGCAGATTACCGGAAAAATATAGTGAACACGATTGGCCTACATATTTGCGAAATAGAAGGGAAAGAAGTTAAATTATTTCGAAAAAATTGCAAAAAATGACCCTGTCCCCCCCTTAACTTCTACAAATCTCAACCGGGTGAGCTGAAATTCGGTAGGGATCTTCAGTTTTACGTGCAGATTACAGGAAAAATATAGTGAACACGATTGGCCTACATATTTGCGAAATAGAAGGGAAAGAAATTAAATTTTTTCGAAAAAATTGCAAAAAATGACCCTGCCCCCCCCTTAACTTCTACAAATCTCAACCGGGTGAGCTGAAATTCGGTAGGGATCTTCAGTTTTACGTGCAGATTACAGGAAAAATATAGTGAACACGATTAGCCTACATATTTGCGAAATAGTAGGGAAAGAAATTAAATTTTTTTGAAAAAATTGTAAAAAATAACCATGTCCCCCCCCTTAACTTCTACAAATCTCAACCTGGTGAGCTGAAATTCGGTAGGGTTCTTCAGTTTTACGTGCATATTACAGGAAAAATATAGCGAACACGATTGGCCTACATATTTGCGAAATAGAAGGGAAAGAAATTAAATTTTTTCGAAAAAATTGCAAAAAATGACCCTGTCCCCCCCCCTTAACTTCTACAAATCTCAACCGGGTGAGCTGAAATTCGGTAGGGATCTTTAGTTTTAAGTGCAGATTGCAGGAAAATTATAGCGAACCTGATAGGTCTACATATTTGCAAAATAGAAGGGAAAGAAATTAAAATTTTTCGAAAAAAATGCAAAAAATGACCCTGTCCCCCCCCTTAACTTCTACAAATCTTAACCGGGTGAGCTGAAATTCGGTAGGGATCTTTAGTTTTACGTGCAGATTACAGGAAAAATATAGTGAACACGATTGGCCTACATATTTGCGAAATAGAAGGGAAAGAAGTTAAATTTCTTCGAAAAAATTGTAAAAAATGACTATGCCCCCCCCCTTAACTTCTACAAATCTGAACCCGGTGGGCTGAAATTCGGTAGGGATCTTTAGTTTTAAGTGCAGATTACAGGAAAATTATAGTGAACACGATTAGCCTACATATTTGCGAAATAGAAGGGAAAGAAATTAAATTTTTTCGAAAAAATTGCAAAAAATGACCCTGTCCTCCCCCCTTAACTTCTACAAATCTCAACCGGGTGAGCTGAAATTCGGTAGGGATCTTCAGTTTTACGTGCAGATTACAGGAAAAATATAGTGAACACGATTAGCCTACATATTTGCGAAATAGAAGGGAAAGAAATTAAATTTTTTCGAAAAAATTGCAAAAAATGACCCTGTCCTCCCCCCCTTAACTTCTACAAATCTCAACCGGGTGAGCTGAAATTCGGTAGGGATCTTCAGTTTTACGTGCAGATTACAGGAAAAATATAGTGAACACGATTGGCCTACATATTTGCGAAATAGAAGGAAAAGAAATTAAATTTTTTCGAAAAAATTGCAAAAAATGACCCTGTCCCCCCCCCCCTTAACTTCTACAAATCTCAACCGGGTGAGCTGAAATTCGGTAGGGATCTTCAGTTTTACGTGCAGATTACAGGAAAAATATAGCGAACACGATTGGCCTACATATTTGCGAAATAGAAGGAAAAGAAATTAAATTTTTTCGAAAAAATTGCAAAAAATGACCCTGTCCCCCCCCCCTTAACTTCTACAAATCTCAACCGGGTGAGCTGAAATTCGGTAGGGATCTTCAGTTTTACGTGCAGATTACAGGAAAAATATAGTGAACACGATTAGCCTACATATTTGCGAAATAGAAGGGAAAGAAATTAAATTTTTTCGAAAAAAATTGCAAAAAATGACCCTGTCCCCCCCCTTAACTTCTACAAATCTCAACCGGGTGAGCTGAAATTCGGTAGGGATCTTCAGTTTTACGTGCAGATTACAGGAAAAATATAGTGAACACGATTAGCCTACATATTTGCGAAATAGAAGGGAAAGAAATTAAATTTTTTCGAAAAAATTGCAAAAAATGACCCTGTCCTCCCCCCTTAACTTCTACAAATCTCAACCGGGTGAGCTGAAATTCGGTAGGGATCTTCAGTTTTACGTGCAGATTACAGGAAAAATATAGTGAACACGATTGGCCTACATATTTGCGAAATAGAAGGGAAAGAAATTAAATTTTTTCGAAAAAATTGCAAAAAATGACCCTGTCCCCCCCCCTTAACTTCTACAAATCTCAACCGGGTGAGCTGAAATTCGGTAGGGATCTTCAGTTTTACGTGCAGATTACAGGAAAAATATAGTGAACACGATTAGCCTACATATTTGCGAAATAGAAGGAAAAGAAATTAAATTTTTTCGAAAAAATTGCAAAAAATGACCCTGTCCCCCCCCTTAACTTCTACAAATCTCAACCGGGTGAGCTGAAATTCGGTAGGGATCTTCAGTTTTACGTGCAGATTACAGGAAAAATATAGTGAACACGATTGGCCTACATATTTGCGAAATAGAAGGGAAAGAAATTAAATTTTTTCGAAAAAATTGCAAAAAATGACCCTGTCCCCCCCCTTAACTTCTACAAATCTTAACCGGGTGAGCTGAAATTCGGTAGGGATCTTCAGTTTTACGTGCAGATTACAGGAAAAATATAGTGAACACGATTAGCCTACATATTTGCGAAATAGAAGGGAAAGAAATTAAATTTTTTCGAAAAAATTGCAAAAAATGACCCTGTCCCCCCCCCTTAACTTCTACAAATCTCAACCGGGTGAGCTGAAATTCGGTAGGGATCTTCAGTTTTACGTGCAGATTACAGGAAAAATATAGTGAACACGATTGGCCTACATATTTGCGAAATAGAAGGGAAAGAAGTTAAATTATTTCGAAAAAATTGCAAAAAATGACCCTGCCTCCCCCCCTTAACTTCTACAAATCTCAACCGGGTGAGCTGAAATTCGGTAGGGATCTTCAGTTTTACGTGCAGATTACAGGAAAAATATAGTGAACACGATTGGCCTACATATTTGCGAAATAGAAGGGAAAGAAATTAAATTTTTTCGAAAAAATTGCAAAAAATGACCCTGTCCCCCCCCCTTAACTTCTACAAATCTCAACCGGGTGAGCTGAAATTCGGTAGGGATCTTCAGTTTTACGTGCAGATTACAGGAAAAATATAGTGAACACGATTGGCCTACATATTTGCGAAATAGAAGGGAAAGAAATTAAATTTTTTCGAAAAAATTGCAAAAAATGACCCTGTCCCCCCCCCTTAACTTCTACAAATCTCAACCGGGTGAGCTGAAATTCGGTAGGGATCTTCAGTTTTACGTGCAGATTACAGGAAAAATATAGTGAACACGATTAGCCTACATATTTGCGAAATAGAAGGGAAAGAAATTAAATTTTTTCGAAAAAAATGCAAAAAATGACCCTGTCCCCCCCCTTAACTTCTACAAATCTCAACCGGGTGAGCTGAAATTCGGTAGGGATCTTCAGTTTTACGTGCAGATTACAGGAAAAATATAGCGAACACGATTGGCCTACATATTTGCGAAATAGAAGGGAAAGAAATTAAATTTTTTCGAAAAAATTGCAAAAAATGACCCTGTCCCCCCCCTTAACTTCTACAAATCTCAACCGGGTGAGCTGAAATTCGGTAGGGATCTTTAGTTTTACGTGCAGATTACAGGAAAAATATAGTGAACACGATTGGCCTACATATTTGCGAAATAGAAGGGAAAGAAATTAAATTTTTTCGAAAAAATTGCAAAAAATGACCCTGTCCCCCCCCTTAACTTCTACAAATCTCAACCGGGTGAGCTGAAATTCGGTAGGGATCTTCAGTTTTACGTGCAGATTACAGGAAAAATATAGTGAACACGATTGGCCTACATATTTGCGAAATAGAAGGGAAAGAAATTAAATTTTTTCGAAAAAATTGCAAAAAATGACCCTGTCCCCCCCTTAACTTCTACAAATCTCAACCGGGTGAGCTGAAATTCGGTAGGGATCTTTAGTTTTAAGTGCAGATTACAGGAAAATTATAGCGAACACGATTAGCCTACATATTTGCGAAATAGAAGGGAAAGAAATTAAATTTTTTCGAAAAAATTGCAAAAAATGACCCTGTCCCCCCCCTTAACTTCTACAAATCTCAACCGGGTGAGCTGAAATTCGGTAGGGATCTTCAGTTTTACGTGCAGATTACAGGAAAAATATAGTGAACACGATTAGCCTACATATTTGCGAAATAGAAGGGAAAGAAATTAAATTTTTTCGAAAAAATTGCAAAAAATGACCCTGTCCCCCCCCTTAACTTCTACAAATCTCAACCGGGTGAGCTGAAATTCGGTAGGGATCTTTAGTTTTACGTGCAGATTACAGGAAAATTATAGGGAACACGATTAGCCTACATATTTGCGAAATAGAAGGGAAAGAAATTAAATTTTTTCGAAAAAATTGCAAAAAATGACCCTGTCCCCCCCACTTAACTTCTACAAATCTCAACCGGGTGAGCTGAAATTCGGTAGGGATCTTCAGTTTTACGTGCAGATTACAGGAAAAATATAGTGAACACGATTAGCCTACATATTTGCGAAATAGAAGGGAAAGAAATTAAATTTTTTCAAAAAAAATTGCAAAAAATGACCCTGTCCCCCCCCTTAACTTCTACAAATCTCAACCGGGTGAGCTGAAATTCGGTAGGGATCTTCAGTTTTACGTGCAGATTGCAGGAAAAATATAGTGAACACGATTGGCCTACATATTTGCGAAATAGAAGGGAAAGAAATTAAATTTTTTCGAAAAAATTGCAAAAAATGACCCTGTCCCCCCCCTTAACTTCTACAAATCTCAACCGGGTGAGCTGAAATTCGGTAGGGATCTTCAGTTTTACGTGCAGATTACAGGAAAAATATAGTGAACACGATTAGCCTACATATTTGCGAAATAGAAGGGAAAGAAATTAAATTTTTTCGAAAAAATTGCAAAAAATGACCCTGTCCCCCCCCTTAACTTCTACAAATCTCAACCGGGTGAGCTGAAATTCGGTAGGGATCTTCAGTTTTACGTGCAGATTACAGGAAAAATATAGTGAACACGATTAGCCTACATATTTGCGAAATAGAAGGGAAAGAAATTAAATTTTTTCGAAAAAATTGCAAAAAATGACCCTGTCCCCCCCCTTAACTTCTACAAATCTCAACCGGGTGAGCTGAAATTCGGTAGGGATCTTCAGTTTTACGTGCAGATTACAGGAAAAATATAGTGAACACGATTAGCCTACATATTTGCGAAATAGAAGGGAAAGAAATTAAATTTTTTCGAAAAAATTGCAAAAAATGACCCTGTCCCCCCCCCTTAACTTCTACAAATCTCAACCGGGTGAGCTGAAATTCGGTAGGGATCTTCAGTTTTACGTGCAGATTACAGGAAAAATATAGCGAACACGATTAGCCTACATATTTGCGAAATAGAAGGGAAAGAAATTAAATTTTTTCGAAAAAATTGCAAAAAATGACCCTGTCCCCCCCTTAACTTCTACAAATCTCAACCGGGTGAGCTGAAATTCGGTAGGGATCTTCAGTTTTACGTGCAGATTACAGGAAAAATATAGTGAACACGATTAGCCTACATATTTGCGAAATAGAAGGGAAAGAAATTAAATTTTTTCGAAAAAATTGCAAAAAATGACCCTGCCCCCCCTTTAACTTCTACAAATCTCAACCGGGTGAGCTGAAATTCGGTAGGGATCTTCAGTTTTACGTGCAGATTACAGGAAAAATATAGTGAACACGATTAGCCTACATATTTGCGAAATAGAAGGGAAAGAAATTAAATTTTTTCGAAAAAATTGCAAAAAATGACCCTGCCCTCCCCTTAACTTCTACAAATCTCTACCGGGTGAGCTGAAATTCGGTAGGGATCTTCAGTTTTACATGCAGATTACGGAAAAATTGTAGCGAACACGATAGGTCTACATATTTGCGAAATAGAAAGGAAGGAAATTAAATTTTTTCAAAATAATTGCAAAAAATGACCCTGTCCCACCTTTAACTTCTACAAATCTCAACCGGGTGAGCTGAAATTCGGTAGGGATCTTTAGTTTTACGTGCAGATTACAGGAAAAATATAGTGAACACGATTAGCCTACATATTTGCGAAATAGAAGGGAAAGAAATTAAATTTTTTCGAAAAAATTGCAAAAAATGACCCTGTCCCCCCCCTTAACTTCTACAAATCTCAACCGGGTGAGCTGAAATTCGGTAGGGATCTTCAGTTTTACGTGCAGATTACAGGAAAAATATAGTGAACACGATTAGCCTACATATTTGCGAAATAGTAGGGAAAGAAGTTAAATTATTTCGAAAAAATTGCAAAAAATGACCCTGTCCCCCCCCTTAACTTCTACAAATCTTAACCGGGTGAGTTGAAATTCGGTAGGGATCTTTAGTTTTACGTGCAGATTACAGGAAAAATATAGTGAACACGATTAGCCTACATATTTGCGAAATAGAAGGGAAAGAAATTAAATTTTTTCGAAAAAATTGCAAAAAATGACCCTGTTCCCCCCCCTTAACTTCTACAAATCTCAACCGGGTGAGCTGAAATTCGGTAGGGATCTTCAGTTTTAAGTGCAGATTGCAGGAAAATTATAGCGAACCTATAGGTCTACATATTTGCAAAATAGAAGGGAAAGAAGTTAAATTATTTCGAAAAAATTTCAAAAAATGACCCTGTCCCCCCCCTTAACTTCTACAAATCTCAACCGGGTGAGCTGAAATTCGGTAGGGATCTTTAGTTTTAAGTGCAGATTACAGGAAAATTATAGCGAACACGATTGGCCTACATATTTGCGAAATAGAAGGGAAAGAAATTAAATTTTTTCGAAAAAATTGCAAAAAATGACCCTGTCCCCCCCCCCTTAACTTCTACAAATCTCAACCGGGTGAGCTGAAAGTCGGTAGGGATCTTCAGTTTTACGTGCAGATTACAGGAAAATTATAGCGAACCTGATAGGTCTACATATTTGCAAAATAGAAGGGAAAGAAATTAAATTTTTTCGAAAAAAATGCAAAAAATGACCCTGTCCCCCCCCTTAACTTCTACAAATCTCAGCCAGGTGAGCTGAAATTCGGTAGGGATCTTCAGTTTTACGTGCAGATTACAGGAAAAATATAGTGAACACGATTAGCCTACATATTTGCGAAATAGAAGGGAAAGAAATTAAATTTTTTCGAAAAAATTGCAAAAAATGACCCTGTCCCCCCCCTTAACTTCTACAAATCTTAACCGGGTGAGCTGAAATTCGGTAGGGATCTTTAGTTTTACGTGCAGATTACAGGAAAAATATAGTGAACACGATTGGCCTACATATTTGCGAAATAGAAGGGAAAGAAATTAAATTTTTTCGAAAAAATTGCAAAAAATGACCCTGTCCCCCCCCCTTAACTTCTACAAATCTCAACCGGGTGAGCTGAAATTCGGTAGGGATCTTCAGTTTTACGTGCAGATTACAGGAAAAATATAGTGAACACGATTGGCCTACATATTTGCGAAATAGAAGGGAAAGAAATTAAATTTTTTCGAAAAAATTGCAAAAAATGACCCTGCCCCCCCCCTTAACTTCTACAAATCTCAACCGGGTGAGCTGAAATTCTGTAGGGATCATCAGTCTTACGTGCAGATTACAGGAAAAATATAGCGAACCCAATTGGCCTACATATTTGCGAAATAGAAGGGAAAGAAATTAAATTTTTTCGAAAAAATTGCAAAAAATGACCCTGACCCCCCCCTTAACTTCTACAAATCTCAACCGGGTGAGCTGAAATTTGGTAGGGATCTTCAGTTTTACGTGCAGATTCCAGGAAAAATATAGTGAACACGATTGGCCTACATATTTGCGAAATAGAAGGGAAAGAAATTAAATTTTTTTGAAAAAATTGCAAAAAATGACCCTGTTCCCCCCCATTAACTTCTACAAATCTCAACCGGGTGAGCTGAAAATCGGTAGGGATCTTCAGTTTTACGTGCAGATTACAGGAAAAATATAGTGAACACGATTGGCCTACATATTTGCGAAATAGAAGGGAAAGAAATTAAATTTTTTCGAAAAAATTGCAAAAAATGACCCTGTCCCCCCCCTTAACTTCTACAAATCTCAACCGGGTGAGCTGAAATTCGGTAGGGATCTTCAGTTTTACGTGCAGATTACAGGAAAAATATAGTGAACACGATTGGCCTACATATTTGCGAAATAGAAGGAAAAGAAATTAAATTTTTTCGAAAAAATTGCAAAAAATGACCCTGTCACCCCCCCCTTAACTTCTACAAATCTCAACCGGGTGAGCTGAAAGTCGGTAGGGATCTTCAGTTTTACGTGCAGATTACAGGAAAAATATAGTGAACACGATTAGCCTACATATTTGCGAAATAGAAGGGAAAGAAATTGAATTTTTTCGAAAAAATTGTAAAAAATAACCATGTCCCCCCCCTTAACTTCTACAAATCTGGACCGGGTGAGCTGAAATTCGGTAGGGATCATCAGTTTTACGTGCAGATTACAGGAAAAATATAGTGAACACGATTAGCCTACATATTTGCGAAATAGAAGGGAAAGATTTTAAATTTTTTCGAAAAATTTGCAAAAAATGACCCTGCCCCCCCCTTAACTTCTACAAATCTCAACCGGGTGAGCTGAAATTCGGTAGGGATCATCAGTTTTACGTGCAGATTACAGGAAAAATATAGCGAACCTGATAGGTCTACATATTTGCAAAATAGAAGGGAAAGAAATTAAATTTTTTCGAAAAAAATGCAAAAAATGACCCTGTCCCCCCCCTTAACTTCTACAAATCTCAACCGGGTGAGCTGAAATTCGGTAGGGATCTTTAGTTTTACGTGCAGATTACAGGAAAAATATAGTGAACACGATTGGCCTACATATTTGCGAAATAGAAGGGAAAGAAGTTAAATTTCTTCGAAAAAATTGTAAAAAATGACCATGTCCCCCCCCTTAACTTCTACAAATCTGAACCGGGTGGGCTGAATTTCGGTAGGGATCTTTAGTTTTAAGTGCAGATTACAGGAAAATTATAGCGAACCTGAAAGGTCTACATATTTGCAAAATAGAAGGGAAAGAAGTTAAATTATTTCGAAAAAATTGTAAAAAATGACCATGTCCCCCCCTTAACTTCTACAAATCTGAACCCGGTGGGCTGAAATTCGGTAGGGATCTTTATTTTTAAGTGCAGATAACAGGAAAATTATATTGAACACGATTAGCATACATATTTGCGAAATAGAAGGGAAAGAAATTAAATTTTTTCGAAAAAATTACAAAAAATGACCCTGTCCTCCCCCCCTTAACTTCTACAAATCTCAACCGGGTGAGCTGAAATTCGGTAGGGATCTTCAGTTTTACGTGCAGATTACAGGAAAAATATAGTGAACACGATTAGCCTACATATTTGCGAAATAGAAGGGAAAGAAATTAAATTTTTTCGAAAAAATTGCAAAAAATGACCCTGTCCCCCCCCTTAACTTCTACAAATCTCAACCGGGTGAGCTGAAATTCGGTAAGGATCTTCAGTTTTACGTGCAGATTACAGGAAAAATATAGTGAACACGATTGGCCTACATATTTGCGAAATAGAAGGAAAAGAAATTAAATTTTTTCGAAAAAATTGCAAAAAATGACCCTGTCCTCCCCCCCTTAGCTTCTACAAATCTCAACCGGGTGAGCTGAAATTCGGTAGGGATCTTCAGTTTTACGTGCAGATTACAGGAAATATATAGTGAACACGATTAGCCTACATATTTGCGAAATAGAAGGGAAAGAAATTAAATTTTTTCGAAAAAATTGCAAAAAATGACCCTGCCCTCCCCTTAACTTCTACAAATCTCTACCGGGTGAGCTGAAATTCGGTAGGGATCTTCAGTTTTACGTGCAGATTACAGGAAAAATATAGTGAACACGATTAGCCTACATATTTGCGAAATAGAAGGGAAAGAAATTAAATTTTTTCGAAAAAATTGCAAAAAATGACCCTGTCCCCCCCCTTAACTTCTACAAATCTTAACCGGGTGAGCTGAAATTCGGTAGGGATCTTTAGTTTTACGTGCAGATTACAGGAAAAATATAGTGAACACGATTGGCCTACATATTTGCGAAATAGAAGGGAAAGAAATTAAATTTTTTCGAAAAAAATGCAAAAAATGACCCTGTCCCCCCCCCTTAACTTCTACAAATCTCAACCGGGTGAGCTGAAATTCGGTAGGGATCTTCAGTTTTAAGTGCAGATTACAGGAAAATTATAGCGAACCTGATAGGTCTACATATTTGCAAAATAGAACGAAAAGAAATTAAATTTTTTCGAAAAAATTGCAAAAAATGACCCTGTCCCTTCCTTAACTTCTACAAATTTCAACCTGGTGAGCTGAAATTCGGTAGGGATCTTTAGTTTTACGTGCAGATTACAGGAAAATTATAGCGAACACGATTGGTCTACATATTTGCGAAATAGAAGGGAAAGAAATTAAATTTTTTCGAAAAAATTGCAAAAAATGACCCTGTCCCCCCCCCTTAACTTCTACAAATCTCAACCTGGTGAGCTGAAATTCGGTAGGGATCTTCAGTTTTACGTGCAGATTACAGGAAAAATATAGCGAATATGATTAGCCTACATATTTGCGAAATAGAAGGGAAAGAAATTAAATTTTTTCGAAAAAATTGCAAAAAATGACCCTGTCCCCCCCTTAACTTCTACAAATCTCAACCTGGTGAGCTGAAATTCGGTAGGGATCTTCAGTTTTACGTGCAGATTACAGGAAAAATATAGCGAACACGATTGGCCTACATATTTGCGAAATAGAAGGGAAAGAAATTAAATTTTTTCGAAAAAATTGCAAAAAATGACCCTGTCCCTCCCTTTAACTTCTACAAATCTTAACCGGGTGAGCTGAAATTCGGTAGGGATCTTCAGTTTTATGTGCAGATTACAGGAAAAATATAGCGAACACGATTGGCCTACATATTTGCGAAATAGAAGGGAAAGAAATTAAATTTTTTCGAAAAAATTGCAAAAAATGACCCTGTCCCCCCCCCTTAACTTCTACAAATCTCAACCTGGTGAGCTGAAATTCGGTAGGGATCTTCAGTTTTACGTGCAGATTACAGGAAAAATATAGTGAACACGATTGGCCTACATATTTGCGAAATAGAAGGGAAAGAAATTAAATTTTTTCGAAAAAATTGCAAAAAATGACCCTATCCTCCCCCCCTTAACTTCTACAAATCTCAACCGGGTGAGCTGAAATTCGGTAGGGATCTTCAGTTTTACGTGCAGATTACAGGAAAAATATAGTGAACACGATTAGCCTACATATTTGCGAAATAGAAGGGAAAGAAATTAAATTTTTTCGAAAAAATTGCAAAAAATGACCCTGTCCCCCCCCTTAACTTCTACAAATCTCAACCGGGTGAGCTGAAATTCGGTAGGGATCTTCAGTTTTACGTGCAGATTACAGGAAAAATATAGCGAACCTGATAGGTCTACATATTTGCGAAATAGAAGGGAAAGAAATTAAATTTTTTCGAAAAAATTGCAAAAAATGACCCTGTCCCCCCCTTAACTTCTACAAATCTCAACCGGGTGAGCTGAAATTCGGTAGGGATCTTCAGTTTTACGTGCAGATTACAGGAAAATTATAGCGAACCTGATAGGTCTACATATTTGCAAAATAGAAGGGAAAGAAATTAAATTTTTTCGAAAAAATTGCAAAAAATGACCCTGTCCCCCCCCTTAACTTCTACAAATCTCAACCGGGTGAGCTGAAATTCGGTAGGGATCTTCAGTTTTACGTGCAGATTACAGGAAAAATATAGCGAACACGATTGGCCTACATATTTGCGAAATAGAAGGGAAAGAAATTAAATTTTTTCGAAAAAATTGCAAAAAATGACCCTGTCCCCCCCCTTAACTTCTACAAATCTTAACCGGGTGAGCTGAAATTCGGTAGGGATCTTTAGTTTTACGTGCAGATTACAGGAAAAATATAGTGAACACGATTAGCCTACATATTTGCGAAATAGAAGGGAAAGAAATTAAATTTTTTCGAAAAAATTGCAAAAAATGACCCTGTCCCCCCCCTTAACTTCTACAAATCTCAACCGGGTGAGCTGAAATTCGGTAGGGATCTTTAGTTTTACGTGCAGATTACAGGAAAAATATAGTGAACACGATTGGCCTACATATTTGCGAAATAGAAGGGAAAGAAATTAAATTTTTTCGAAAAAATTGCAAAAAATGACCCTGTCCCCCCCCCCCCCTTAACTTCTACAAATCTCAACCGGGTGAGCTGAAATTCGGTAGGGATCTTCAGTTTTACGTGCAGATTACAGGAAAAATATAGTGAACACGATTGGCCTACATATTTGCGAAATAGAAGGGAAAGAAATTAAATTTTTTCGAAAAAATTGCAAAAAATGACCCTGTCCCCCCCCCTTAACTTCTACAAATCTGAACCGGGTGAGCTGAAATTCGGTAGGGATCTTTAGTTTTAAGTGCAGATTACAGGAAAATTATAGCGAACCTGATAGGTCTACATATTTGCGAAATAGAAGGGAAAGAAATTAAATTTTTTCGAAAAAATTGCAAAAAATGACCATGTCCCCCCCCTTAACTTCTACAAATCTCAACCGGGTGAGCTGAAATTCGGTAGGGATCATCAGTTTTACGTGCAGATTACAGGAAAAATATAGTGAACACGATTAGCCTACATATTTGCGAAATAGAAGGGAAAGAAATTAAATTTTTTCGAAAAAATTGCAAAAAATGACCCTGTTCCCCCCCCCTTAACTTCTACAAATCTCAACCGGGTGAGCTGAAATTCGGTAGGGATCTTCAGTTTTACGTGCAGATTACAGGAAAAATATAGTGAACACGATTAGCCTACATATTTGCGAAATAGAAGGGAAAGAAATTAAATTTTTTCGAAAAAATTGCAAAAAATGACCCTGTCCCCCCCCTTAACTTCTACAAATCTCAACCGGGTGAGCTGAAATTCGGTAGGGATCTTCAGTTTTACGTGCAGATTACAGGAAAAATATAGTGAACACGATTGGCCTACATATTTGCGAAATAGAAGGGAAAGAAATTAAATTTTTTCGAAAAAATTGCAAAAAATGACCCTGTCCCCCCCCCTTAACTTCTACAAATCTCAACCGGGTGAGCTGAAATTCGGTAGGGATCTTCAGTTTTACGTGCAGATTACAGGAAAAATATAGTGAACACGATTAGCCTACATATTTGCGAAATAGAAGGGAAAGAAATTAAATTTTTTCGAAAAAATTGCAAAAAATGACCCTGTCCCCCCCCCTTAACTTCTACAAATCTCAACCGGGTGAGCTGAAATTCGGTAGGGATCTTCAGTTTTACGTGCAGATTACAGGAAAAATATAGTGAACACGATTAGCCTACATATTTGCGAAATAGAAGGGAAAGAAATTAAATTTTTTCGAAAAAATTGCAAAAAATGACCCTGTCCCCCCCCCCCTTAACTTCTACAAATCTCAACCGGGTGAGCTGAAATTCGGTAGGGATCTTAAGTTTTACGTGCAGATTACAGGAAAAATATAGTGAACACGATTGGCCTACATATTTGCGAAATAGAAGGGAAAGAAATTAAATTTATTAGAAAAAATTGAAAAAAATGACCCTGTCCCCCCCCCTTAACTTCTACAAATCTCAACCGGGTGAGCTGAAATTCGGTAGGGATCTTCAGTTTTACGTGCAGATTACAGGAAAAATATAGCGAACACGATAGGCCTACATATTTGCGAAATAGAAGGGAAAGAAATTAAATTTTTTCGAAAAAATTGCAAAAAATGACCCTGTCCCCCCCCTTAACTTCTACAACTCTCAACCGGGTGAGCTGAAATTCGGTAGGGATCTTCAGTTTTACGTGCAGATTACAGGAAAAATATAGCGAACACGATTAGCCTACATATTTGCGAAATAGAAGGGAAAGAAATTAAATTTTTTTAAAAAACTGCAAAAAATGACCCTGTCCCCCCCTTAACTTCTACAAATCTCAACCGGGTGAGCTGAAATTCGGTAGGGATCTTCAGTTTTACGTGCAGATTACAGGAAAAATATAGTGAACACGATTGGCCTACATATTTGCGAAATAGAAGGGAAAGAAATTAAATTTTTTCGAAAAAATTGCAAAAAATGACCCTGTCCCCCCCGTAACTTCTACAAATCTCAACCGGGGGAGCTGAAATTCGGTAGGGATCTTCAGTTTTACGTGCAGATTACAGGAAAAATATAGTGAACACGATTGGCCTACATATTTGCGAAATAGAAGGGAAAGAAATTAAATTTTTTCGAAAAAATTGCAAAAAATGACCCTGTCCCCCCCCCCTTAACTTCTACAAATCTCAACCGGGTGAGCTGAAATTCGGTAGGGATCTTCAGTTTTACGTGCAGATTACAGGAAAAATATAGTGAACACGATTAGCCTACATATTTGCGAAATAGAAGGGAAAGAAATTAAATTTTTTCGAAAAAATTGCAAAAAATGACCCTGTCCCCCCCACTTAACTTCTACAAATCTCAACCGGGTGAGCTGAAATTCGGTAGGGATCTTCAGTTTTACGTGCAGATTACAGGAAAAATATAGTGAACACGATTAGCCTACATATTTGCGAAATAGAAGGGAAAGAAATTAAATTTTTTCGAAAAAATTGCAAAAAATGACCCTGTCCCCCCCTTAACTTCTACAAATCTCAACCGGGTGAGCTGAAATTCGGTAGGGATCTTTAGTTTTACGTGCAGATTACAGGAAAAATATAGTGAACACGATTGGCCTACATATTTGCGAAATAGAAGGGAAAGAAATTAAATTTTTTCGAAAAAATTGCAAAAAATGACCCTGTCCCCCCCCCTTAACTTCTACAAATCTCAACCGGGTGAGCTGAAAGTCGGTAGGGATCTTCAGTTTTACGTGCAGATTACAGGAAAAAATATAGCGAACCACGATTAGCCTACATATTTGCAAAATAGTAGGGAAAGAAATTCAATTTTTTCGAAAAAATTGCAAAAAATGACCCTGTCCCCCCCCTTAACTTCTACAAATCTTAACCGGGTGAGCTAAAATTCGGTAGGGCTCTTCCTTTTTTACGTGCAGATTACAGGAAAAATATAGCGAACACGATTGTCCTACATATTTGCGAAATAGAAGGAAAAAAAATTAAATTTTTTCGAAAAAATTGCAAAAAATGACCCTGTCCCCCCCCCTTAACCTCTACAAATCTCAACCGGGAGAGCTGAAATTCGGTAGGGATCTTCAGTTTTACGTGCAGATTACAGGAAAAATATAGTGAACACGATTAGCCTACATATTTGCGAAATAGAAGGGAAAGAAATTAAATTTTTTCGAAAAAATTGCAAAAAATGACCCTGTCCCCCCCCTTAACTTCTACAAATCTCAACCGGGTGAGCTGAAATTCGGTAGGGATCTTCAGTTTTACGTGCAGATTACAGGAAAAATATAGTGAACACGATTAGCCTACATATTTGCGAAATAGAAGGGAAAGAAATTAAAATTTTTTCGAAAAAAATTGCAAAAAATGACCCTGTCCACCCCCCCCCTTAACTTCTACAAATCTCAACCGGGTGAGCTGAAATTCGGTAGGGATCTTCAGTTTTAACGTGCAGATTACAGGAAAAATATAGTGAACACGATTGGCCTACATATTTGCGAAATAGAAGGGAAAGAAATTAAATTTTTTCGAAAAAATTGCAAAAAATGACCATGTCCCCCCCATAAACTTCTACAAATCTCAACCGGGAGAGCTGAAATTCGGTAGGGATCTTCAGTTTTACGTGCAGATTACAGGAAAAATATAGCGAACACGATTAGCCTACATATTTGCAAAATAGAAGGGAAAGAAATTACATTTTTTCGAAAAAAATGCAAAAAATGACCCTGTCCCCCCCTTAACTTTTACAAATCTCAACCGGGTGGGCTGAAATTCGGTAGGGATCTTCAGTTTTACGTGCAGATTACAGGAAAAATATAGTGAACACGATTGGCCTACATATTTGCGAAATAGAAGGGAAAGAAATTAAATTTTTTCGAAAAAATTGCAAAAAATGACCCTGTCCCCCCCCTTAACTTCTACAAATCTCAACCGGGTGAGCTGAAATTCGGTAGGGATCTTCAGTTTTACGTGCAGATTACAGGAAAAATATAGAGAACACGATTGGCCTACATATTTGCGAAATAGAAGGGAAAGAAATTAAATTTTTTCGAAAAAATTGCAAAAAATGACCCTGTTCCCCCCCTTAACTTCTACAAATCTCAACCTGGTGAGCTGAAATTCGGTAGGGATCTTCAGTTTTACGTGCAGATTACAGAAAAAATATAGCGAACACGATTGGCCTACATATTTGCGAAATAGAAGGGAAAGAAATTAAATTTTTTCGAAAAAATTGCAAAAAATGACCCTGTCCCCCCCCTTAACTTCTACAAATCTCAACCGGGTGAGCTGAAATTCGGTAGGGATCTTCAGTTTTACGTGCAGATTACAGGAAAAATATAGTGAACACGATTAGCCTACATATTTGCGAAATAGAAGGGAAAGAAATTAAATTTTTTCGAAAAAATTGCAAAAAATGACCCTGTTCCCCCCCCTTAACTTCTACAAATCTCAACCGGGTGAGCTGAAATTCGGTAGGGATCTTCAGTTTTACGTTGCAGATTACAGGAAAAATATAGCGAACACGATTGGCCTACATATTTGCAAAATAGAAGGGAAAGAAATTAAATTTTTTCGAAAAAATTGCAAAAAAATGACCTTGTCCCCCCCCCTTAACTTCTACAAATCTCAACCGGGTGAGCTGAAATTCGGTAGGGATCTTCAGTTTTACGTGCAGATTACAGGAAAAATATAGTGAACACGATTAGCCTACATATTTGCGAAATAATAAGGAAAGAAATTAAATTTTTTTCAAAAAATTGAAAAAAATGTCTCTGCCCCCCCCCTTAACTTCTACAAATCTGGACCGGGTGCGCTGAAATTCGGTAGGGATCTTCAGTTTTACGTGCAGATTACAGGAAAAATATATTGAACACGATTAGCCTACATATTTGCGAAATAGAAGGGAAAGAAATTAAATTTTTTCGAAAAAAATTGCAAAAAATGGACCCTGTCCCCCCCCCCCTTAACTTCTACAAATCTCAACCGGGTGAGCTGAAATTCTGTAGGGATCTTCAGTTTTACGTGCAGATTACATGAAAAATATAGTGAACACGATTGGCCTACATATTTGCGAAATAGAAGGGAAAGAAAATTAAATTTTTTCGAAAAAAATGCAAAAAATGACCCTGTCCCCCCCCCCCTTAACTTCTACAAATCTCAACCGGTGAGCTGAAATTCGGTAGGGATCTTCAGTTTTACGTGCAGATTACAGGAAAAAATATAGTGAACACGATTAACCTACATATTTGCGAAATAGAAGGGAAAGAAATTAAATTTTTTCGAAAAAATTGCAAAAAATGACCCTGTCCCCCCCCCTTACCTTCTACAAATCTGAACCGGGTGAGCTGAGATTCGGGAGGGCGCTTCAGTTTTTCGTGCAGATTACAGGAAAAAATATAGTGAACACGATTAGCCTACATATTTGCGAAATAGAAGGGAAAGAAATTAAATTTTTTTCGAAAAAATTGCAAAAAATGACCCTGTCCCCCCCCTTAACTTCTACAAATCTCAACCGGGTGAGCTGAAATTCGGTAGGGATCTTTCAGTTTTACGTGCAGATTACAGGAAAAATATAGTGAACACGATTGGCCTACATATTTGCGAAATAGAAGGGAAAGAAATTAAATTTTTTCGAAAAAATTGCAAAAAATGACCCTGTTCCCCCCCCTTAACTTCTACAAATCTAAACCGGGTGAGCTGAAATTCGGTAGGGATCTTCAGTTTTACGTGCAGATTACAGGAAAATAATAGCAAACACGATTGGTCTACATATTTGCGAAATAGAAGGGAAAGAAATTAATTTTTTCGAAAAAATTGTAAAAAATGACCATGTCTCCCCCCCTTAACTTCTAAAAATCTGAACCGGGTGAGCTGAAATTCGGTAGGGATCTTCAGTTTTACGTGCAGATTACAGGAAAAATATAGCGAACACGATTGGGCTACATATTTGCGAAATAGAAAAGAAAAGAAATTAAATTTTTTCGAAAAAATTGCAAAAAATGACCCTGTCCCCCCCCTTAACTTCTACAAATCTCAACCGGGTGAGCTGAAATTCGGTAGGAATCTTCAGTTTTACGTGCTGATTACAGAGAAATTATAGCGAACACGAGTCGTTAACATATTTGCGAGATAGAGGGGAAAGAAATTAAATTTTTCGAAAAAATTGCAAAAAATGACCCTGCCCCCCCCTTAACTTCTACAAATCTCAACCGGGTGAGCTGAAATTCGGTAGGGATCTTCAGTTTTACGTGCAGATTACAGGAAAAATATAGCGAACACGATTAGCCTACATATTTGCGAAATAGAAGGGAAAGAAATTAAATTTTTTCGAAAAAATTGCAAAAAATGACCCTGTCCCCCCCCTTAACTTCTACAAATCTTAACCGGGTGAGCTGAAATTCGGTAGGGATCTTCAGTTTTACGTGCAGATTACAGGAAAAATATAGTGAACACGATTGGCCTACATATTTGCGAAATAGAAGGGAAAGAAATTAAATTTTTTCGAAAAAATTGCAAAAAATGACCCTGTCCCCCCCCCCTTAACTTCTACAAATCTCAACCGGGTGAGCTGAAATTCGGTAGGGATCTTCAGTTTTACGTGCAGATTACAGGAAAAATATAGCGAACCCGATTGGCCTACATATTTGCGAAATAGAAGGGAAAGAAATTAAATTTTTTCGAAAAAATTGCAAAAAATGACCCTGTCCCCCCCCCTTAACTTCTACAAATCTCAACCGGGTGAGCTGAAATTTGGTAGGGATCTTCAGTTTTACGTGCAGATTCCAGGAAAAATATAGTGAACACGATTGGCCTACATATTTGCGAAATAGAAGGGAAAGAAATTAAATTTTTTTGAAAAAATTGCAAAAAATGACCCTGACCCCCCCCTTAACTTCTACAAATCTCAACCGGGTGAGCTGAAATTCGGTAGGGATCTTCAGTCTTACGTGCAGATTACAGGAAAAATATAGCGAACCCAATTGGCCTACATATTTGCAAAATAGAAGGGAAAGAAATTTAATTTTTTCGAAAAAAATGCAAAAAATGACCCTGTCCCCCCCCCTTAACTTCTACAAATCTCAACCGGGTGAGCTGAAATTCGGTAGGGATCTTCAGTTTTACGTGCAGATTACAGGAAAAATATAGTGAACACGATTAGCCTACATATTTGCGAAATAGAAGGGAAAGAAATTAAATTTTTTTCGAAAAAAAATTGCAAAAAATGACCCTGTCCCCCCCCCTTAACTTCTACAAATCTCAACCGGGTGAGCTGAAATTCGGTAGGGATCTTCAGTTTTACGTGCAGATTACAGGAAAAATATAGTGAACACGATTAGCCTACATATTTGCGAAATAGAAGGGAAAGAAATTAAATTTTTTCGAAAAAATTGCAAAAAAATAACCCTGTCCTCCCCCCTTAACTTCTACAAATCTCAACCGGGTGAGCTGAAATTCGGTAAGGATCTTCAGTTTAACGTGCAGATTACAGGAAAAATATAGTGAACACGATTGGCCTACATATTTGCGAAATAGAAGGGAAAGAAATTAAATTTTTTCGAAAAAATTGCAAAAAATGACCCTGTCCCCCCCCTTAACTTCTACAAATCTCAACCGGGTGAGCTGAAATTCGGTAGGGATCTTCAGTTTTACGTGCAGATTACAGGAAAAATATAGTGAACACGATTAGCCTACATATTTGCGAAATAGAAGGGAAAGAAATTAAATTTTTTCGAAAAAATTGTAAAAAATAACCATGTCCCCCCCCTTAACTTCTACAAATCTCAACCGGGTGAGCTGAAATTCGGTAGGGATCTTCAGGTTTACGTGCAGATTACAGGAAAAATATAGCGAACCTAATTGGCCTACATATTTGCGAAATAGAAAGGAAAGAAATTAAATTTTTTCGAAAAAATTGCAAAAAATGACACTGTCCCCCCCTTAACTTCTACAAATCTCAACCGGGTGAGCTGAAATTCGGTAGGGATCTTTAGTTTTAAATGCAGATTACAGGAAAAATATAGCGAACACGATTGGCCTACATATTTGCGAAATAGAAGGGAAAGAAATTAAATTTTTTCGAAAAAATTGCAAAAAATGACATTGTCCCCCGCTTAACTTCTACAAATCTCAACCGGGTGAGCTGAAATTCGGTAGGGATCTTCAGGTTTACGTGCAGATTACAGGAAAAATATAGCGAACCTAATTGGCCTACATATTTGCGAAATAGAAAGGAAAGAAATTAAATTTTTTCGAAAAAATTGCAAAAAATGACCCTGTCCCCCCCCTTAACTTCTACAAATCTCAACCGGGTGAGCTGAAATTCGGTAGGGATCTTTAGTTTTAAGTGCAGATTACAGGAAAATTATAGCGAACCTGATAGGTCTACATATTTGCAAAATAGAAGGGAAAGAAATTAAATTTTTTCGAAAAAAATGCAAAAAATGACCCTGTCCCCCCCCTTAACTTCTACAAATCTCAACCGGGTGAGCTGAAATTCGGTAGGGATCTTCAGTTTTACGTGCAGATTACAGGAAAAATATAGCGAACACGATTAGCCTACATATTTGCTAAATAGAAGGGAAAGAAATTAAATTTTTTCGAAAAAATTGCAAAAAATGACCCTGTCCCCCCCCTTAACTTCTACAAATCTTAACCGGGTGAGTTGAAATTCGGTAGGGATCTTTAGTTTTACGTGCAGATTACTGGAAAAATATAGTGAACACGATTAGCCTACATATTTGCGAAATAGTAGGGAAAGAAGTTAAATTATTTCGAAAAAATTGCAAAAAATGACCCTGTCCCCCCCCCTTAACTTCTACAAATCTCAACCGGGTGAGCTGAAATTCGGTAGGGATCTTCAGTTTTACGTGCAGATTACAGGAAAAATATAGTGAACACGATTAGCCTACATATTTGCGAAATAGAAGGAAAGAAAGAAATTAAAATTTTTTTCGAAAAAATTGCAAAAAATGACCCTGTCCCCCCCCCCTTAACTTCTACAAAGCTCAACCGGGTGAGATGAAAGTCGGTAGGGATCTTCAGTTTTACGTGTGCAGATTACAGGAAAAATTATAGCGAACACGATAGGTCTACATATTTGCAAAATAGAAGGGAAAGAAATTAAATTTTTTTCGAAAAAAAATTGCAAAAAAATGACCTTTCCCCCCCCTTAACTTCTACAAATCTGAACCGGGTGAGCTGAAATTCGGTAGGGATCTTTAGTTTTACGTGCAGATTACAGGAAAAATATAGCGAACACGATTGGCCTACATATTTGCGAAATAGAAGGGAAAGAAATTAAATTTTTTCGAAAAAATTGCAAAAAATGACCCATGTCCCCCCCCCCTTAACTTCTACAAATCTTAACCGGGTGAGCTGAAATGAAATTCGGTAGGGATCTTCAGTTTTACGTGCAGATTACAGGAAAATTATAGTCAACACGATTAGCCTACATATTTGCGAAATAGAAGGGAAAGAAATTAAATTTTTTCAAAAAAATTGCAAAAAATGACCCTGTCCTCCCCCCCTTAGCTTCTACAAATCTCAACCGGGTGAGCTGAAAGTCGGGAGGGATCTTCAGTTTTACGTGCAGATTACAGGAAAAAATATAGTGAACACGATTGGCCTACATATTTGCGAAATAGAAGGGAAAGAAATTAAATTTTTTCGAAAAAATTGCAAAAAATGACCCTGACCCCCCCCTTAACTTCTACAAATCTCAACCGGGTGAGCTGAAATTCGGTAGGGATCTTCAGTTTTACGTGCAGATTACAGGAAAAATATAGTGAACACGATTGGCCTACATATTTGCGAAATAGAAGGGAAAGAAATTAAATTTTTTTTTCGAAAAAAAAAATTGCAAAAAATGACCCTGTCCCCCCCCTTAACTTCTACAAATCTCAACCGGGTGAGCTGAAATTCGGTAGGGATCTTCAGTTTTACGTGCAGATTACAGGAAAAATATAGTGAACACGATTGGTCTACATATTTGCGAAATAGAAGAGAAAGAAATTAAATTTTTTCGAAAAATTTCAAAAAATGACCCTGACCCCCCCCCTTAACTTCTACAAATCTCAACCGGGTGAGCTGAAATTCGGTAGGGATCTTCAGTCTTACGTGCAGATTACAGGAAAAATATAGCGAACCCAATTGGCCTACATATTTGCAAAATAGAAGGGAAAGAAATTTAATTTTTTCGAAAAAAATGCAAAAAATGACCCTGTCCCCCCCCCTTAACTTCTACAAATCTCAACCGGGTGAGCTGAAATTCGGTAGGGATCTTCAGTTTTACGTGCAGATTACAGGAAAAATATAGTGAACACGATTAGCCTACATATTTGCGAAATAGAAGGGAAAGAAATTAAATTTTTTCGAAAAAATTGCAAAAAATGACCCTGTCCACCCCCCCTTAACTTTTACAAATCTCAACCGGGTGAGCTGAAATTCGGTAGGGATCTTCAGTTTTACGTGCAGATTACAGGAAAAATATAGTGAACACGAGTTGCCTACATAGTTGCGAAATAGAAGGGAAAGAAGTTAAATTATTTCGAAAAAATAAAAAAATTCAAAAAATGACCCTGCCTCCCCCCCTCAACTTCTACAAATCTGAACCGGGTGGGCTGAAATTCGGTAAGGATCTTCAGCTTTACGAGCAGATTACAGGAAAAATATAGTAAACACGATTGGCCTACATATTTGCGAAATAGAAGAGAAAGAAATTAAATTTTTTCGAAAAAATTGCAAAAAATGACCCTGCCCCCTCCCCCTCAACTTCTAC
The DNA here is from genome assembly GCA_032873175.1 of Leptopilina drosophilae. Classification (NCBI taxonomy): domain Eukaryota; kingdom Metazoa; phylum Arthropoda; class Insecta; order Hymenoptera; family Figitidae; genus Leptopilina; species Leptopilina drosophilae. Next base: position 28,381,667 of record CM065480.1, read on the forward strand.
AAATCTCAACCGGGTGAGCTGAAATTCGGTAGGGATCTTCAGTTTTACGTGCAGATTACAGGAAAAATATAGTGAACACGATTAGCCTACATATTTGCGAAATAGTAGGGAAAGAAATTAAATTTTTTTGAAAAAATTGTAAAAAATAACCATGTCCCCCCCCTTAACTTCTACAAATCTCAACCTGGTGAGCTGAAATTCGGTAGGGTTCTTCAGTTTTACGTGCATATTACAGGAAAAATATGTGACGCGACACGAGAAAAGGGACCTATCGCCTCAAAAGAGAATTTTACAGGGGGGGCGTTTAAAGTGACGCCATGAGCAGAAAACCCGTGTATTTACGCGGACACGTTCAACTTTCGGGCTTTATATTAATTAAACTATTTCAGATTTTTAATTTCTGATTTTTTTACGTGAAAGAGCGACTCAAAATCTATGGAATACGACTAGAAACTCAAAAATGATTTTTTTATCGATAGGTCCCTTTTCTCGTGTCGCGTCACATATAGTGAACACGATTGGCCTACATATTTGCGAAATAGAAGGAAAAGAAATTAAATTTTTTCGAAAAAATTGCAAAAAATGACCCTGTCCCCCCCCTTAACTTCTACAAATCAGGACCGGGTGGGCTGAAATTCGGTAGGGATCTTTAGTTTTAAATGCAGATTACAGGAAAAATATAGCGAACACGATTGGCCTACATATTTGCGAAATAGAAGGGAAAGAAATTAAATTTTTTCGAAAAAATTGCAAAAAATGACCCTGTCCCCCCCCTTAACTTCTACAAATCTCAACCGGGTGAGCTGAAATTCGGTAGGGATCTTTAGTTTTACGTGCAGATTACAGGAAAAATATAGCGAACACGATTGGCCTACATATTTGCGAAATAGAAAGGAAAGAAATTAAATTTTTTTCGAAAAAAATTGCAAAAAATGACCCTGTCCCCCTCCCCCTTATCTTCTACAAATCTCAACCGGGTGAGCTGAAATTCGGTAGGGATCTTCAGTTTTACGTGCAGATTACAGGAAAAATATAGCGAACACGATTGGCCTACATATTTGCGAAATAGAAGGGAAAGAAATTAAATTTTTTCGAAAAAATTGCAAAAAATGACCCTGTCCCCCCCCTTAACTTCTACAAATCTCAACCGGGTGAGCTGAAAGTCGGTAGGGATCTTCTGTTTTACGTGCAGATTACAGGAAAAATATAGCGAACACGATTGTCCTACATATTTGCGAAATAGAAGGAAAAAAAATTAAATTTTTTCGAAAAAATTGCAAAAAATGACCCTGTCCCCCCCCTTAACTTCTACAAATCTCAACCTGGTGAGCTGAAATTCGGTAGGGATCTTCAGTTTTACGTGCAGATTACAGGAAAAATATAGCGAACACGATTAGCCTACATATTTGCGAAATAGAAGGGAAAGAAATTAAATTTTTTCGAAAAAATTGCAAAAAATGACCCTGTCCCTCCCTTTAACTTCTACAAATCTTAACCGGGTGAGCTGAAATTCGGTAGGGATCTTCAGTTTTACGTGCAGATTACAGGAAAAATATAGTGAACACGATTAGCCTACATATTTGCGAAATAATAGGGAAAGAAGTTAAATTATTTCGAAAAAATTGGTAAAAAAATTGGGACCCTGTGTCCCCCCCCTTAACTTCTACAAAATCTCAACCGGGTGAGAGCTGAAATTCGGTAGGGATCTTCAGTTTTACGTGCAGATTACAGGAAAAATATAGCGAACACGATAGGCCTACATATTTGCAAAAATAGAAGGGAAAGAAATTAAATTTTTTCGAAAAAAATATTGTGCAAAAAATGACCCTTGTCCCCCCCCCCCCTTAACTTCTACAAATCTCAACCGGGTGAGCTGAAATTCGGTAGGGATCTTCAGTTTTACGTGCAGATTACAGGAAAAAAATAGTGAAACACGATTGGCCTACATATTTTGCGAAATAGAAGGGAAAGAAATTAAATTTTTTCGAAAAAATTGCAAAAAATGACCCTGTCCCCCCCCCTTAACTTCTACAAATCTCAACCGGGTGAGCTGAAATTCGGTAGGGATCTTCAGTTTTACGTGCAGATTACCAGGAAAAATATAGCGAACACTGAATTAGGCCTACATATTTGCAAAATAGAAGGGAAAGAAATTAAATTTTTTCGAAAAAAATTGCAAAAAATGACCCTGTCCCCCCCCCCCCTTAACTTCTACAAATCTCAACCGGGTGAGCTGAAATTCGGTAGGGATCTTCAGTTTACGTGCAGATTACAGGAAAAATATAGCGAACACGATTGGCCTACATATTTGCGAAATAGAAGGGAAAGAAATTAAATTTTTTTCGAAAAAATTGCAAAAAAATGACCCTGTCCCCCCCCCTTAACTTCTACAAATCTTAACCGGGTGAGCTGAAATTCGGTAGGGAATCTTTAGTTTTACGTGCAGATTACAGGAAAAAATATAGTGAAACCTGATTGGCCCTACATATTTGCGAAATAGAAGGGAAAGAAATTAAATTTTTTTCGAAAAAAATTGTAAAAAAATGACCCTGTCCCCCCCCTTAACTTCTACAAAATCTGAAACCGGGTGAGCTGAAATTCGGTAGGGATCTTTAGTTTTAAGTGCAGATTACAGGAAAAATATAGCGAACACGATTGGCCTACATATTTGCGAAATAGAAGGGAAAGAAAGTTAAATTTTTTCGAAAAAATTGGCAAAAAATGACCCTGTCCTCCCCCCCTTAACTTCTACAAATCTCAACCGGGTGAGCTGAAATTCGGTAAGGATCTTCAGTTTTACGTGCAGATTACAGAAAAAATATAGTGAACACGATTGGCCTACATATTTGCGAAATAGAAGGGAAAGAAATTAAAATATTTTCGAAAAAATTGCAAAAAATGACCCTGTCCCCCCCCCTTAAAACTTCTACAAATCTCAACCGGGTGTGAGCTGAAATTCCGGTAGGGATCTTGCAGTTTTAAACGT